>JAEIHA010000868.1:0-11970 GCA_018904595.1 Zaprionus indianus
CAGTTTTCTAGCCTGTGTCTAGCCTGTGCTTAGCCGAAGGTGTCTAGTCTGTGCCAAGCCGTGTCTGGCCTGTGTCTGGCCTTCTTTCAAGCCTGTGTCTGGCCTGTTTCAAGCCTGTGTCTGGCCTGTGTCTAGCCTGTGTCTAGCTTGTGTCTGGCCTGTGTCTAGCCTGTGTCTAGCCTGTGTCTAGCCTGTGTCTAGCCTGTGCCCTGGCAGTGCCTAGCCGGTGTCACAGCCGCAGTAACGCAAGTGTCTAGCCTGTGTCGCTTGTGCTGGCCGGTTTTTCTGGCCTGTGTCTAGCCTTTGTCCTAGCCTGTGTCTGGCTGTGTCTGGCCTGTGTGTCTGGCCTGTGTCTGGCCTGTGTCTGGCCTGTGTCTGGCCTGTGTCTGGCCTGTGTCTAGCCTGTGTCTAGCCGTGTCCAGCCTGTGTCTAGCCTGTGTCTAGCCTGTGTCTAGCCTGTGTCTAGCCTGTGTCTAGTCTGTGTCTAGCCTTTGCCTAGGCAGTGTGTAGCCTGTGCCAAGCCTTGTGTCTAGCCTGTGTCTGCCTGTGCCTAGCCTGTTCTGGCCTGTGTCTAGCCTGTGTCTAGCTTGTTTTTACCTCGTGTCCTGTGTTTAGCCAGTGTATAGCTCTGTCTCGCCTGTGCCTAGCCAGTTTCTAGCCTGTGTCTAGCCTGTCCTTAGCCAGTGTCTAGCCTGTGTCTAGCCTGTGCCTAGCCAGTGTCTAGCCTGTGTCTAGCCTGTGTCTAGCCTGTGTCTGCCTGTGTCTAGCCTGTGTCTAGCCTGTGTCTAGCCTGTGTCTAGCCTGTGCCTAGCCTGTGTCTAGGCTGTGTCCCAGCCTGTGTCTTGCCTGTGTCTAGCCTGTGTCTAGCCTGTGCCTAGCCTGTGTCTAGCCTGTGTCAGCCTGTGCCTAGCCTGTGTCTAGCCTGTGTCTAGCCTGTGTCTAGCCTGTGTCTAGCCTGTGCCTAGCCTGTGCCTAGCCTGTGTCTAGCCTGTGCCTGGCCTGAGTCTAGCCTGTGCCTGGCCTGTGCCTAGCCTGTGCCTAGCCTGTGTCTAGCCTGTGTCTAGCCTGTGTCTAGCCAGTGTCTAGCCTGTGTCTGGCCTGTTCTAGCCTGTGCCTAGCCTGTGTCTAGCCTGTGTCTAGCCTGTGCCTAGCCAGTGTCTAGCCTGTGTCTAGCCTGTGCCTAGCCTGTGTCTAGCCTGTGTCTAGCCTGTGCCTAGCCTGTGTCTAGCCTGTGTCTAGCCTGTGTCTAGCCTGTGTCTAGCCTGTGTCTAGCCTGTGTCTAGCCTGTGCCTAGCCTGTGTCTAGCCTGTGTCTAGCCTGTGTCTAGCCTGTGCCAAGCCTTGCTGGCCTGTGCCTAGCCTGTGTCTAGCCTGTGTCTAGTGTGTCTAGCCTGTGTCTAGCCTGTGTCTAGCCTGTGTCTAGCCTGTGTCTAGCCTGTGTCTGGCCTGTGTCTAGCCTGTGTCTAGCCTGTGTCTAGCCTGTGTCTAGCCTGTGTCTAGCCTGTGTCTAGCCTGTGCCTAGCCTGTGTCTAGCTGTGCCTAGCCTGTGCCTAGCCTGTGCCTAGCCTGTGTCTAGCCTGTGCCTAGCCTGTGTCTAGCCTGTGCCTAGCCTGTGCCTAGCCTGTTCTAGCCAGTGTCCCAGCTTGTGTCTAGCCTGTGTCTAGCCTGTGCCTAGCCTGTGTCTAGCCTGTGTCTAGCCTGTGTCTAGCCTGTGCTAGCCTGTGTCTAGCCTGTGTCTAGCCTGTGTCTAGCCTGTGTCTAGCCTTTGTCTAGCCTGTGTCTAGCCTGTGCCTAGCATGTGTGTCTAGCCTGTAGTCTGTGCCTGTGTCTAGCCTGTGTCTAGCCTGTGCCTAGCCAGTGTCTGGCCTGTGTCTAGCCGGTGTCTAGCCTGTGTCTAGCCTGTGTCTAGCCTGTGCCTAGCCTGTGTCTAGCCAGTGTCTAGCCTGTGTCTAGCCTGTGCCTAGCCTGTGTTAGCCTGTGTCTAGCCTGTGCCTAGCCTGTGTCTGCCTGTGCTAGCCTGTGCCTAGCCTGTGTCTAGCCTGTGTCTAGCCTGTGTCTAGCCTGTGTCTGGCTGTGTGCATAGCCTGTGTCTGGCCTGTGTCTAGCCTGTGTCTAGCCTGTGTCTAGCCTGTGTCTAGCCTGTGTCTAGCCTGTGCCTAGCCTGTGTCTAGCCAGTGTCTAGCCTGTGCCTGGCCTGTGTCCCACCTGTGTCTAGCCTGTGCCTAGCCTGTGTCTAGCCTGTGTCTAGCCAGTGTCTAGCCTGTGTCTAGCCTGTGTCTAGCCTGTGTCTAGCCTGTGTCTAGCCTGTGTCTAGCCTGTGTCTAGCCTGTGTCTAGCCTGTGTTTGCCTGTGTCTAGCCTGTGTCTAGCCTGTGTCTAGCCTGTGTCTAGCCTGTGTCTAGCCTGTGTCAGCCTGTGTCTAGCCTGTGTCTAGCCTGTGTCTAGCCTGTGTCTAGCCTGTGTCTAGCCTGTGTCTAGCCTGTGTCTAGCCTGTGTCTAGCCTGTGTCTAGCCTGTGTCTAGCCTGTGTCTAGCCTGTGTCTAGCCTGTGTCTAGCCAGTGTCTAGCCTGTGTCTAGCCTGTGTCTAGCCTGTGTCTAGCCTGTGTCTGGCCTGTGCCCAGCCTGTGTCTAGCCTGTGTCTAGCCTGTGTCTAGCCTGTGTCTAGCCTGTGTCTAGCCTGTGTCTAGCCTGTGTCTAGCCTGTGTCTAGCCTGTGCCTGTGCCTAGCCTGTGTCTAGCTGTGTCTAGCCTGTGCCTAGCCAGTGTCTGGCCTGTGTTTAGCCTGTGCCTTGCCTGTGTCTAGCCTGTGCCTGTGTCTGGCCAGTGTCTAGCCTGTGTCTGGCCTGTGTCCAGCCTGTGCCTAGCCAGTGTCTGGCCTGTGCCTAGCCTGTGCCTAGCCTGTGTCTAGCCTGTGTCTAGCCTGTGTGTAGCCTCTGTCTTAGCCTGTGCCTAGCCAGTGTCTAGCCTGTGTCTAGCCCATGTCTAGCCAGTGTCTAGCCTGTGTCTAGCCTGTCCTAGCCTGTGTCTAGCATGTCATAGCCTGTGTCTTAGCCAGTGTCTAGCCTGTGTCTAGCTGTGCCTAGCCTGTGTCTAGCCTGTGTCTAGCCTGTGCCTAGCCTGTGTCTCAGCATGTGCCTAGCCTGTGTCTAGCCTGTGTCTGCACTGTGGCCTGTGTCTAGCCTGTGTCTAGCCTGTGTCTAGCCTGTGTCTAGCCTGTGCCTAGCCTGTGTCTAGCCTGTGTCTAGCCTGTGTCTAGCCTGTGTCTAGCCTGTGTCTAGCCAGTGTCTAGCCTGTGCCTTGCCTGTCTAGCCTGTGTCTAGCCTGTGTCTAGCCTGTGTCTAGCTTGTGTCTTAGCCTGTGTCTAGCCTTGTCATAGCCTGTGTCTAGCCTGTGTCTAGCCTGTGTCTAGCCTGTGTCTAGCCTGTGTCTAGCCTGTGTCTAGCCTGTGTCTAGCCTGTGTCTAGCCTGTGTCTAGCCTGTGTCAGCCTGTGCCAGCGTGTGTCTAGCCTGTGTCTAGCCTGTGCCTAGCCTGTGTCTAGCCTGTGTCTAGCCTGTGTCTAGCCTGTGTCTAGCCTGTGTCTAGCCTGTGTCTAGCCTGTGTCTAGCCTGTGTCTAGCCTGTGTCTAGCCTGTGTTTAGCCTGTGTCTAGCCTGTGTCTAGCCTGTGTCTAGCCTGTGTCTAGCCATGTCTAGCCTGTGTCTAGCCTGTGTCTGGCCTGTGTCTAGCCTGTGTCTAGCCTGTGTCTGGCCTGTGCCTAGCCTGTGTCTAGCCTGTGCTAGCCTGTCCTAGCCTGTGTCTGGCCATGTGCCTAGCCTGTGCCTAGCCTGTGTTGCTAGCCTGTGCCTAGCCTGTGCCTAGCCTGTGTCTAGCCTGTGTCTTAGCCAGTGTCAGCCTGTGTCTAGCCTGTGTCTAGCCTGTGTCTAGCCTGTGTCTAGCCTGTGCCCAACCTGTGTCTAGCCTGTGTCTAGCCTGTGTCTAGCCTGTGTCTAGCCTGTGCCTAGCCTGAGTCTAGCCATTGTCTAGCATGTCGCCCAGGCCAGTGTCTAGCCTGTGCCTAGCCAGTGTCCTAGCCAGTGTCTAGCCTGTGCCTTGCCTGTGCTCATTGTATGTGTCTAGCCTGTGGCTGAGCCTGTGCCTAGCCTGTGTCTAGCCTGTGCCTAGCCTGTGTCTAGCCTGTGTCTTAGCCTGTGTTTCAGCCTGTGTCTAGCCTGTGTCTAGTTTGTGCCTGTGTCTAGCCTTTGCCTAGCCGTGTCTAGCCTGTGTCCAGCCTGTGTCTAGCCTGTGTCTAGCCTGTGCCTAGCCTGTGCCTAGCCTGTGTCTAGCCTGTGTCTAGCCTGTGTCTAGCCTGTGTCTAGCCTGTGTCTAGCCTGTGTCTAGCCTGTGTCTAGCCTGTGTCTAGCCTGTGTCTAGCCTGTGTCTAGCCTGTCTCTAGCCTGTGTCTAGCCTGTGCCTAGCCTGTGTCTAGCCTGTGTCTAGCCTGTGTCTTGCCTTGTGTCTAGCCTGTGCCTAGCCTGTGTCTAGCCTGTGCCTAGCCTGTGCCTGGCAAGTGTCTAGCCTGTGCCTAGCCTGTGCCTAGACCAGTGCCTAGCCTGTGCCTAGCTGTGTCTAGCCTGTGTCTAGCCTGTGCCTAGCCTGTGTCTAGCCTGTGCCTAGCCTGTGTCTAGCCTGTGCCTAGCCTGTTCTGCAGTGTCTAGCCTGTGTCTAGCCTGTGTCTAAGCCTGTGCCTAGCCTGTGTCTAGCCTGTGCCTAGCCGTGTCTAGCCTGTGTCTAGCCTGTGTCTAATCTGTGTCTAGCCTGTGTCTAGCCTGTGTCTAGCCTGTGTCTAGCCTGTGCTGGCCTGTGTCTAGCCTGTGTCTAGCCAGTGTCTAGCCTGTGTCTAGCCTGTGTCTAGCCTGTGTCTGGCCTGTGCCTAGCCTGTGTCTAGCCTGTGTCTAGCCTGTGCCTAGCCTGTGTCTAGCCTGTGTCTAGCCTGTGTCTAGCCAGTGCCTAGCCTGTGTCCTAGCCTGTGTCTAGCCTGTGTCTAGCCTGTGTCTAGCCTGTGTCTGAGCCTGTGTCAGCTGAGCCTAGCCTGTGTCTAGCCTGTGCCTAGCCTGTGTCTAGCCTGTGTCTAGCCTGTGCCTTGCTTAGCCTGTGCCTAGCCTGTGTCTAAGCCTGTGCCTAGCCTGTGTCCTAGCCAGTGTCTAGCCTGTGTCTAGCCTGTGCTAGCCTGTGCACTGTGTAGCCTGTGTCTGGCCTGTGTCTAGCCTGTGCCTAGCCTGTGTCTAGCCTGTGTCTAGCCTGTGCCTTGCCTAGTTGTGCCTAGCCTGTGCCTAGCCATTGTGTCTAGCCTGTGTCTAGCCTGTGCCTAGCCAGTTTCTGGCCTGTGTCTAGGCTGTGCTAGCCTGTGTCTAGCCTGTGCCTAGCCTGTGCCTAGCCAGTGTCTAGCCTGTGTCTGGCCAGTGCCTAGCCTGTGCCTTGCCCTGTGCCTAGCCTGTGTCTGGCCTGTGTCTAGCCTGTGTCTAGCCTGTGCCTGGTCAGTGCTTAGCCTGTGTCTCCAGCCTGTGTCTAGCCTGTGTCTAGCTCAGTGCCTTGCCTGTGCCTAGCCAGTCCTAGCCTGTGCCTAGCCTGTGCCTAGCCAGTGCCTAGCCTGTGCCTAGCCTGTGCTAGCCTGTGTCTTGCCTGTGCCTAGCCTGTGTCTAGCCTGTGCCTAGCCTGTGTCTAGCCTTGTCTAGCCTGTGTCTAGCCTGTGCTAGCCAGTGTATAGCCTGTGTCTAGCCTGTGTCTAGCCTGTGTCTAGCCTGTCTCTAGCCTGTGTCTAGCCTGTGTCTAGCCTGTGCCTAGCCTGTGTCTGCCTGTGTCTAGCCTGTGCCTAGCCAGGTCTAGCCTGTGTCTAGCCTGTCAGCCTGTGTCTAGCCAGTGTTTTCTAGCCTGTGTCTAGTGTGCCTAGCCTGTGCCTGGCCTGTGTCTAGCCTGTGCCTAGCCAGTGTCTAGCCTGTGCCTAGCCTGTGCCTAGCCAGTGTCTAGCCTGTGTCTAGCCTGTGTCTAGGCCTGTGCCTAGCCTGTCTGCCCAGTGTCTAGCCTGTGCCTAGCCTGTGTCTAGCCTGTGTCTAGCCTGTGTCTAGCCTGTGTCTAGCCCTGTGTCTAGCCTGTGCCTGTCAGTGTCTAGCCAGTGCCCAGCCTGTGTCTAGCCTGTGCCTAGCCAGTGTCTAGCCTGTGCCTACAGTGTCTAGCCTGTGTCTAGCCTGTGCCTAGCTGCCTGTGTCTAGCCTGTGTCTAGCCTGTGCCTAGCCTGTGTCTAGCCTGTGTCTAGCCTGTGTCTAGCCTGTGCCTAGCCTGTGTCTAGCCTGTGCCTAGCCTGTGTCTGGCCTGTGTCTGGCTGTTCTTGCCTGTGCTAGCCTGTGTCTAGCCTGTGTCTAGCCTGTGCCTAGCCTGTGCCTAGGTCTAGCCTGTGTCTAGCCTGTGTCCAGCCTGTGTCTAGCCTGTGTCTAGCCTGTGTCTAGCCTGTGCCTAGCCTGTGTTTAGCCTGTGTCTAGCCTGTGTCTGGCCTGTGTAGCCTGTGTCTAGCCTGTTTGCCTAGTCTGGCGTCTAGCCTGTGTCTAGCCAGTGTCTAGCCTGTGCCTAGCCTGTGCCTAGCCTGTGTCTAGCCTGTGCCTAGCCTGTGCCTAGCCTGTGCCTAGCCTTTGTCTAGCCTGTGCCTAGCCTGTATCTAGCCTGTGCCTAGCCTGTGTCTAGCCTGTGTCTAGCCTGTGCCTAGCCTGTGCCTAGCCTGTGTCTTGCCTGTGTCTAGCCTGTGCCTAGCCTGTGACTAGCCTGTGTCTAGCCTGTGTCTAGCCTGTGTCTAGCCTGTGCCTAGCCTGTGTCTAGCCTGTAGTCTAGCCTGTGTCTAGCCTGTGTCTAGCCTGTGTCTAGCCTGTGTCTAGCCTGTGTCTAGCCTGTGTCTAGCCTGTGTCTAGCCTGTGTCTAGCCTGTGTCTAGCCTGTGCCTAGCCTGTGTCTAGCCTGTGTCTGGCCGTCCTGTGTCTAGCCTGTGCCTAGCCTGTGCCTAGCCTGTGCCTAGCCTGTGTCTAGCCTGTGCCTAGCCTGTACCTAGCCAGTGTCTAGCCTTTGTCTAGCCTGTGTCTAGCCTGTGTCTAGCCTGTGCCTAGCCTGTGTCTAGCCTATGTCTAGCCTTTGTCTAGCCTGTGCCTAGCCTGTGACTAGCCTGTGCCTAGCCTGTGTCTAGCCTGTGCCTAGCCTGTGCCTAGCCTGTGTCTAGCCTGTGCCTAGCCTGTGCCTAGCCTGTGCGCTAGCCTGTGCCTAGCCTGTGTCTAGCCTGTCACACTAGCCTGTGCCTAGCCTGTGTCTAGCCTGTGTCTAGCCTGTGCCTTGCCTGTGTCTGGCCTGTGCATAGCCTGTGCCTAGCCAGTGTCTAGCCTGTGCCTAGCCTGTGTGCCTTGCCTGAGACTGGCATGTGCCAGGACAGCCTGTGCCTCGCCTGTGCCTAGCCAGTGCCTAGCCTGTGTCTAGCCTGTGCCTAGCCTGTGTCTAGCATGTGTAGCCTGTGTAGCCAGTGTCTAGCCTGTGTCTAGCCTGTGTCTAGCCTGTGTCTAGCCTGTGCCTAGCCTGTGTCTAGCCTGTGTCTAGCCTGTGCTTAGCCTGTGTCTAGCCTGTGTCTAGCCTGTGTCTAGCCTGTGTCTAGCCTGTGCTAGCCTGTGTCTAGCCTGTATGCCCATCAGTCTGGCAGCCAGTTGCATAGCTGTCTAGCCTGTGTCTAGCTCAGTGCCTAGCCTGTGTCAAGCCTGTGTCTAGCCTTTGTCTAGCCTAGTGTCTAGCCTGTGCCTGTTGTGTCTAGCCTGTGCCTAGCCAGTGTCTAGCCTGTGCCTAGCCTGTGTCTAGCCTGTGCCTAGCCTGTGCCTAGCCTGTGCCTAGCCTGTGTCCTAGCCTGTGTCTAGCCTGGCTAGCCTGTGTCTAGCCTGTGCCTAGCCTGTATCTAGCCTGTGTCTAGCCTGTGTCTAGCCTGTGTCTAGCCTGTGTCTAGACTGTGTCTAGCCTGTGTCTAGCCTGTGTCTAGCCTGTGTCTAGCCTGTGTCTAGCCTGTGTCTAGCCTGTGTCTAGCCTGTGTCTAGCCTGTGTCTTGCCTGTGTTAGCCTGTGCATGTGTTTAGCCTGTGTCTAGCCTGTGTCTGGCCTGTGTCTAGCCTGTGCCTAGCCAGTGTCTAGGCTGTGTCCAGCCTGTGCCTAGCCAGTGCTGGCCAGTGTCTGGCCTGTGTCTAGCCTGTGTCTAGCCTTTGTCTAGCCTGTGCCTAGCCTGTGTCTAGCCTGAGACTAGCCAGTGTATAGCCTGTGTCTAGCCTGTGTCTAGCCTGTGTCTCTAGCCAGTGTCTAGCCTGTGCCTAGCCTGTGCCTTACTGTGACTGGGATGTGCTAGCCTAGGCCTAGCCTGTGTCCAGCGTGTGTTTGCCTTTCCCGTTCGCCTGGCGCCGAGCTCGTGCTAGGCCTAGCCTGTGTCTAGCCTGTGCCTTCCTGCCCTGTGCCTCCACGTGTCTAGCCTTTGTCTGGCCTGTGCCTGGCCTGTGGCACCCCAGTAGCCAGTGTCTGGCCTCTGCCTAGCCAGCTGTCTACCCAGCCTGTGCCTAGCCTCTAGCCTGTGCCTACCCAGCAGCCTGTGCCTAGCCTGTGACTGGCCTGTGCCTAACCTGTATCTAGCCTGTACCTAGCCTGTTCCTTGCCTGTGTCTAGCCTGTGTCTAGCCTGTGTCTAGCCTGTGTCTAGCCTGTGTCTAGCCTGTGTCTAGCCTGTGCCTAGCCCTGGCCAGGCCTGTGCCTTGCCTTTGTGCCTAGCCTATATCTAGACAGATGCCTAGCCTGTGCTAGCCTGTGTCTAGCCTGTGTCTAGCCTGTGTCTTGCCTGTGTCTAGCCTGTGTCTAGCCTGTGTCTAGCCTGTGTCTAGCCCCTGTAGGTCACGCCTGTGTCTGTAGCCTGTGTCTAGCCTGTGTCTAGCCTGTGTCTAGCCTGTGTCTAGGCCCAGTGTCGCCTGGTGTCTAGCCTGTGTCTAGCCTGTGTCTAGCCTGTGTCTAGCCTGTGTCTAGCCTGTGTCTAGCCTGTGTCTAGCCTAGGTGTCTAGCCTTGTGTCTAGCCTGTGTTTAGCCTGTGTCTAGCCTGTGTCTAGCCTGTGCCTGGCCTGTGTCCAGCCTGTGCCTAGCCTGTGTCTAGCGTGTGCTAGCCTGTGCCTGTGCCTGAGCCTGTGCTTGCATAGCCTGACTTGCCTATAGCCTGTTCTAGCCTGTGCCTAGCCAGTGCCTAGCCTGTGCCTAGCCTGTGCTCTAGCCATGTGTCTGTGTTCAGCCTGTGTCTAGCCTGTGCCTAGCTTGTTTGCCTAGAACTGTTCCTAGCTCATGTGCCTGGCCACTGTCTGGCCTGTGTCTGGCCTGGTTAGCTCTGTGTCAGCCTGTGGTCTAGCCTGTGTCTAGCCTGTGTCTAGCCTGTGTCTAGCCTGTGTCTAGCCTTGTGCTCGCCTGTGCCTAGCCTGTGTTCAGCCTGTGTCTAGCCTGTGTCTAGCCTGTGTTCAGCCTGTGTCTAGCCTGTGTCAGCCTGTGTCCTAGCCTGTGTCTAGCCTGTGTCTAGCCTGTGTCTAGCCTGTGCCTAGCCTGTGTCTAGCCTCTGTCTAGCCTGGTCTAGCCTGTGCTAGCCTGTGTCTAGCCGTGTTGCCTAGCGTCTAGCCTGTGTCTAGCCTGTCTAGCCTGTGCCTAGCCTGTGTCTAGCCTAAGCCTTTTGTCCTAGCCTGTGCCTGTGCCTAGCCTGTGTCTAGCACATTGTCTAGCCTTTGCCTAGTGTCTAGCCCTGTGTCTAGCTAGCCTGTGTCTAGCCTGTGTCTAGCCCCGGTGTACAGCCGCTGTCTGTTGTCTATACTGTGTTTTATTCTAACCTGTGCCTTGTGCCTGGCTCTGACTATTTGAAAAGCCAGTGCCTAGCCAGTGCTAGCCTTGTGTCTAGCCTGTCGCCTAGCCTAACACTAGACCCCCAGCCTGTGCCTAGCCTGTGTCCCAGCCTTTGCCTAGCCTGTGCCTAGCCTGTGTCTGGCCCAGTGTCTACAGCTGTGTCTGGCCACCTGTGCCTTGCCTGAGAACAGGCATGTGCATAACGTGTGCCTAGCCAGTGTCCTAGCCAGTGCCTAGCCTGTGCCTAGCCTGTTGCCTGGCCGTGCCTAGGCAGTGTCTGAACTGGCACATTTCTAGCCTGTGCATGGCCTGTGTCTAGTCAGTGCCCCTGTGATGTAATAGCCTGTATCTGGCCTGTGTCTAGCCTGTGCCTAGCCTGTGTCCAGCCTGTGTGCAGCTTGTTACCTTTCATGGGCTCCAGTGTGCTAGGCTGTGCCTGGTGTCTGGCCTTTGTCCTGGCCTGTGCATAGCCTGTGTCCCCCAGCTGTTGCTGTGGTGTATAGCCTCTGCTTCTGGCCTGTGTCTAGTCTGTGTCTAGCCGGGGTCAAGCCGGTGTCTGGCCTGTGCCTGGCCTGTGACCTAGCCTGTGAGCTGGCCTGTGCCACAACCTGTGCCTAGCTTTGTGCCTAGCTTGTTGCCTAGCCTGTGCCTACACCTGTGGCTAGCCTGTGCCTAGCCTATGCCTGGCCTGTGTGCTATTGTGTCTGGCCTGTGTCTGGCCTGTTTTGCTGCCTGTGTCTATTCTGTGTCTGGCCTGTTGCTTATGACTGGCATGTGCATGGCATGTGCCCTAGCCAGTGTCTGTCTGTGTCTAGCCTGTGCCTGAGACTGGCCGCCCATAGCCTTTGTGATCGTGCCTAGCCAGTGTCTAGCCAGTGCCTGGCCTGTGCCCTAGCCAGTGTCTGGCCTTTGTCTGGGCTGTGTCCAGCCTGTGTCTAGCCTGTGTTCAGCCTGTGCCTTGCCTGTGACTGGCTGATGTGCATGGCCTGTGCCTAGCCAGTGCCTGGCCGCAATGTCCAGCCTGTGCCTTGCCTGAGGCTGGCATCTGCTGCATAGCGTGTGCCCTAGCCAGTGTCTGGCCAGTGCCTAGTCTGTGCCTAGCCTGTGCCTAGCCTGTCTTCTTCTGTGTTTTAAGCCTCATGTCTAGCCCTGTATCTAGCCTTGCCTTCTTGCAGCTGGCATGTGCATAGCTACCTCAGCCAGTGTCCTAGCCTGTGTCCACAAGCCTGTTGCCTTGCCTGAGACTGAGCGCCAGCGTGTGCCTAGCCAGTGTATAGCCAGTGCCTAGCCTGTGCCTAGCCTGTGCCTAGCCTGTGCCTAGCCTGTGTCTAGCCTGTGTGCATGTGCATAGCGTGTGCTTCCTGTGGTCTTATTAGCCAGTGCCCTGGCCTGTGTCTGGCTGGTGTCTACAGTGCTAAGCCTGTGCATAGCTGTGTTTCGCCTGTGCTAGCCGGTGTATAGCCTCTGTCTAGCCTGTGTCTAGTCTGTGTCTGGCCGGTGTCCAGCCAAGGCTCCACAACTCTGCCTGGCCTGTGAGTGACCTGTGTGACCAGCACTGTGCCTGGCCTGTGCCTGGCATTGCTAGCTTTTATTGCTTGTACATGGCTAAGCCTGTTGCCTAACCTATGCCTAGGCTGTGTCTGTACTGTGTGCTTGTAGGCTAACATGTGCATAGCCTGTGCCTAACCTGTGTCTAACCTGTGATCTTGTCTGTGCCTTTCTGGAGACAGGCATGTAACGTGTGCCCTGGCCAGTGTCTAGCCAGTGCCTGGCTAGCAACTAGCCAGTGTTACTAGCCTTTGTCTAGCCTGTGCCATAGCTTGTGTCTAGCCTGTGCCCAGCCAGTGTATAATATCTGTCTGGCTGTGATAAGTCTGTGTCTAGCGGTGTCCAGCCGATTATTTTAATACAATGCATTTACAGCCTATTTTGCCTAGCCTGTGACTGGCCTGTCGCCTAGCTTGTGCCTAGCCTGTGCTAAAGCATTGCTGGCCTGTGCCCACAGCCTGTCTAACTGGCCTGCTTTAGCCTGTGCCTGGCCTGTGGCTGGCTTTGTGCCCAGCCTATGCCTGGCCTGTG
>JAEIHA010000872.1:0-103909 GCA_018904595.1 Zaprionus indianus
CAGGCCAGACACAGGCTGACACTGGCTGCACTGGCTAGCACATACAGACAATGGCTAGGCACAGACTAGACACTTGCCAGGCACTGGCTAGACACCGGCTAGGCACTGGCTAGACAAAAGGCCAGACATTTGCTAGGTACAGTCTAGGCACTGGCTCAGAGTACAGACATAGGCCCAGGTATGTCCAGAATAGGCCAGACACAGGCCAGGACACTGGCTAGGCACTTGCATTATTCGTATTCACAGGCTAGACACTAGATTAGATACAAACAGCAGACACTGGCTGGGCTTATTGTGGCCAGGCACTGGCTAGACAATAGCCACGGCACTGGCCAGACAAAGGGTAGGACACTGGCTAGGCACAGGCTAGGCACCTGGCTAGGAACTGGCTGGCACTGGCCAGACACAGGCCAAACACTGGCTAGGTACAGGCTAGGCACTTGCCAGGCACAGGCTAGCACATGCCAGACACAGGCTAGACACAGACTAGGCAAAGGCTAGGCACAGGCTAGGCACAAGCTAGGCACAGGCCAGGACACAGGCTATATCAAGCCGGCACAGGCCAGACACAAACTTGAATACAGGCTAGACACAGGCTAGCACAGGCCAGGCATAGCTAGACACAGGCTAGACACAGGCTAGACACAGGCTAGACACAGGCTAGACACAGGCTAGACACAGGCTAGACACAGGCTAGACACAGGCTAGACACAGGCTAGACACAGGCTAGACACAGGCTAGACACCGGACACAGGCTAGACACAGGCTAGACACAGGCTAGACACAGGCTAGACACAGGCTAGACACAGGCTAGACACAGGCTAGACACACGCTAGGCACAGGCCAGGCACAGGCCAGACACAGGCCAGACACAGGCCAGACACAGGCTTGACACAGGCCAGACACAGGCACAGGCACAGGCTAGACACAGGCTAGACACAGGCCAGACACAGGCTAGGCACAGGCCAGACACAGGCTAGGGCACTGGCTAGGCACCGGCTAGACACAGGCCAGTCACAGGCTAGGCACAGGCTAGGCACAGGCTAGGCACAGGCTAGGCACAGGCTAGACACAGGCTAGACACTGGCTAGGCACAGGCTAGACACAGGCTAGGACACAGGCTAGACACACAGGCCAGGCACAGGCACAGGCACAGGCTAGGCACAGGCCAGACACAGGCTAGACACAGGCTAGACACAGGCCAGACACAGGCACAGGCTAGGCACAGGCTAGGCACAGGCCAGGCACAGGCTAGGCACAGGCTAGGCCACAGGCTAGGCACAGGCTAGGCACAGGCTAGACACAGGCCAGACACAGGCCAGACACAGGCCAGACACAGGTACTAGACACAGGCTAGACACAGGCTAGGCACAGGCTAGGCACAGGCTAGACACAGGCTAGACACAGGCTAGACACAGGCTAGACACAGGCTAGGCACAGGCCAGACACAGGCTAGGCACAGGCTAGACACAGGCTAGACACAGGCTAGGACACAGGCTAGACACAGGCTAGACACAGGCTAGACACAGGCTAGACACAGGCTAGGAACAGGCTAGGCACAGGCTAGACACAGGCTAGACACAGGCTAGGCACAGGCTAGACACAGGCTAGACACAGGCTAGACACAGGCTAGACACAGGCTAGGCACAGGCTAGACACAGGCTAGGCACAGGCCAGACACAGGCTAGACACAGGCTAGACACAGGCTAGACACAGGCTAGGCACAGGACACAGGCTAGGACACAGGCTAGACACAGGCCAGACACAGGCTAGACACAGGCTAGACACAGGCAGACACAGGCCAGACACAGGCTAGCCAGACACAGGCTAGGCACAGGCCAGGCACAGGCTAGACACAGGCTAGACACAGGCTAGGCACAGGCTAGACACAGGCTAGACACAGGCCAGACACAGGCCAGACACAGGCCAGACACAGGCTAGACACAGGCTAGACACAGGCTAGACACAGGCTAGGCACAGGCCAGACACAGGCTAGGCACAGGCTAGACACAGGCTAGACACAGGCTAGGCACAGGCTAGACACAGGCCAGACACAGGCTAGACACAGGCTAGGCACAGGCCAGACACAGGCCAGGCACAGGCTAGGCACACAGGCACAGACACAGGCTAGACACAGGCTAGACACAGGCTAGACAGAGACACAGGCCAGACACAGGCCAGGCACACATAGACACAGGCCAGACACAGGCAGACACAGGCTAGACACAGGCTAGACACAGGCTAGGCACAGGCTAGACACAGGCTAGACACAGGCTAGACACAGGCTAGGCACAGGCTAGACACAGGCCAGACACAGGCTAACAGGCACAGCACAGGCACAGGACACAGGCTAGGCACAGGCTAGACAGGCCAGGCACAGGCCAGACACAGGCTAGGCACAGGCTAGACACAGGCTAGACACAGGCTAGACACAGGCTAGACACAGGCTAGACACAGGCTAGACACAGGCCAGACACAGGCTAGACACAGGCTAGACACAGGCTAGGCACAGGCTAGGCACAGGCTAGGCACAGGCCAGGCACAGGCTAGGCACAGGCTAGGCACAGGCTAGACACAGGCTAGGCACAGGCCAGACACAGGGCAGACACAGGCTAGGCACAGGCCAGGCACAGGCTAGACACAGGCTAGGCACAGGCTAGACACAGGCACAGGCACACAGGCACAGGCTAGACACAGGCTAGGCACAGGCTAGGCACAGGCCAGGCACAGGCTAGGCACAGGCTAGACACAGGCCAGACACAGGCACAGCACAGGCTAGGCACAGGCTAGGCACAGGCTAGGCACAGGCTAGACACAGGCTAGGCACAGGCTTAGGCACAGGCTAGGACACAGGCACAGGGCACACAGGCCAGACACAGGCTAGACACAGGCTAGGCACAGGCTAGGCACAGGCTAGACACAGGCTAGACACAGGCCAGACACAGGCTAGACACAGGCTAGGCACAGGCCAGACACAGGCCAGGCACAGGCTAGACACAGGCTAGACACAGGCTAGACACAGGCTAGACACAGGCTAGACACAGGCTAGACACAGGCCAGACACAGGCTAGACACAGGCCAGACACAGGCTAGACACAGGCCAGACACAGGCTAGACACAGGCACAGACACAGGCCAGGCACAGGCTAGACACAGGCCAGACACAGGCTAGACACAGGCCAGACACAGGCACAGACACAGGCTAGACACAGGCTAGACACAGGCTAGACACAGGCTAGACACAGGCTAGACACAGGCCAGACACAGGCTAGGCACAGGCTAGGCACAGGCTAGACACAGGCTAGACACAGGCTAGACACAGGCACAGGCACAGGCTAGACACAGGCTAGACACAGGCTAGACACAGGCTAGACACAGGCTAGACACAGGCTAGGCACAGGCTAGACACAGGCTAGACACAGGCTAGGCACAGGCTAGGCACAGGCTAGACACAGGCTAGACACAGGCTAGACACAGGCTAGACACAGGCCAGACACAGGCTAGACACAGGCTAGGCACAGGCTAGACACAGGCCAGACACAGGCTAGACACAGGCCAGACACAGGCTAGACACAGGCTAGACACAGGCTAGACACAGGCTAGACACAGGCTAGGCACAGGCCAGACACAGGCCAGACACAGGCTAGACACAGGCCAGACACAGGCAGAGGCACAGGCTAGACACAGGCTAGACACAGGCTAGACACAGGCTAGACACAGGCCAGACACAGGCTAGGCACAGGCTAGGCACAGGCTAGACAGGCTAGGCACACAGGCTAGACACAGGCCAGGCACAGGCTAGACACAGGCTAGACACAGGCCAGACACAGGCCAGACACAGGCTAGGACACAGGCTAGACACAGGCCAGACACAGGCTAGACACAGGCTAGACACAGGCTAGGCACAGGCTAGGCACAGGCTAGGCACAGGCCAGACACAGGCTAGGCACAGGCTAGACACAGGCTAGACACAGGCCAGACACAGGCCCAGACACAGGCTAGGCACAGGCCAGACACAGGCCAGGCACAGGCTAGACACAGGCTAGACACAGGCTAGGCACAGGCTAGGACACAGGCTAGGACACAGGCTAGACACAGGCTAGACACAGGCACAGGCACAGGCCAGCACAGGCTAGACACAGGCTAGGCACAGGCTAGGCACAGGCTAGGCACAGGCTAGGCACAGGCCAGACACAGGCTAGGCACAGGCCAGACACAGGCTAGGCACAGGCTAGGCACAGGCTAGACACAGGCTAGACACAGGCCAGACACAGGCTAGACACAGGCTAGACACAGGCTAGACACAGGCCAGACACAGGCTAGACACAGGCTAGACACAGGCTAGACACAGGCTAGACACAGGCTAGACACAGGCCAGACACAGGCCAGGCACAGGCTAGACACAGGCTAGACACAGGCCTAGGACACAGGCTAGACACAGGCCAGACACAGGCACAGGCTAGACACAGGCTAGACACAGGCTAGACACAGGCTAGACACAGGCTAGACACAGGCCAGACACAGGCTAGGCACAGGCCAGACACAGGCTAGACACAGGCTAGACACAGGCTAGACACAGGCCAGACACAGGCTAGACACAGGCTAGGCACAGGCTAGACACACACAGGCCAGGCACAGGCAGACACAGGCTAGACACAGGCTAGACACAGGCCAGACACAGGCCAGACACAGGCAGGCTAGACACAGGCCAGACACAGGCTAGACACAGGCTAGACACAGGCTAGACACAGGCTAGACACAGGCCAGACACAGGCTAGGCACAGGCTAGACACAGGCCAGACACAGGCTAGACACAGGCTAGACACAGGCTAGACACAGGCCAGACACAGGCCAGGACACAGGCCAGACACAGGCTAGACACAGGCTAGACACAGGCTAGCACACAGGCTAGGCACAGGCTAGACACAGGCTAGACACAGGCTAGACACAGGCTAGACACAGGCTAGGCAGACACAGGCCAGACACAGGACACAGGCTAGACACAGGCACAGACACAGGCTAGACACAGGCTAGACACAGGCCAGGCACAGGCTAGGCACAGGCTAGACACAGGCCAGACACAGGCTAGACACAGGGCTAGACACAGGCTAGGCACAGGCACAGGACACAGGCTAGACACAGGCTAGACACAGGCTAGGCACAGGCTAGACACAGGCCAGGCACAGGCTAGACACAGGCTAGACACAGGCTAGGCACACAGGCTAGGCACAGGCTAGGACACAGGCTAGGCACAGGCTAGACACAGGCTAGCACAGGCTAGGCACAGGCACAGGCTAGACACAGGCTAGACACAGGCTAGGCACAGGCTAGACACAGGCTAGACACAGGCTAGGCACAGCACAGCAGGCACAGGCTAGACACAGGCCAGACACAGGCTAGACACAGGCTAGACACAGGCTAGACACAGGCCAGACACAGGCTAGGCACAGGCTAGACACAGGCCAGACACAGGCTAGGCACAGGCTAGACACAGGCTAGACACAGGCTAGGCACAGGCTAGCACACACAGGCCAGACACAGGCTAGACACAGGCTAGACACAGGCTAGGCACAGGCCAGACACAGGCAGGCACAGGACACACAGGCCAGGCACAGGCACAGGCACAGGCACAGGCACAGGCAGACACAGGCTAGACACAGGCTAGACACAGGCAGGCACAGGCACAGGCACAGGCACAGGCTAGGCACAGGCTAGACACAGGCTAGACACAGGCTAGACACAGGCTAGACACAGGCTAGACACAGGCTAGACACAGGCTAGACACAGGCTAGACACAGGCTAGGCACAGGCTAGACACAGGCCAGACACAGGCTAGACACAGGCTAGACACAGGCTAGACACAGGCTAGACACAGGCCAGACACAGGCCAGACACAGGCTAGACACAGGCTAGGCACAGGCTAGACACAGGCCAGACACAGGCACACACAGGCTAGACACAGGCTAGACACAGGCTAGGCACAGGCTAGACACAGGCCTAGACACAGGCCAGACACAGGCCAGACACAGGCTAGGCACAGGCTAGACACAGGCTAGACACAGGCTAGACACAGGCTAGACACAGGCTAGGCACAGGCTAGGCAGACACAGACACAGGCTAGACACAGGCTAGACACAGGCCAGGCACAGGCTAGGCACAGGCTAGACACAGGCTAGACACAGGCTAGACACAGGCTAGGCACAGGCTAGACACAGGCTAGACACAGGCTAGACACAGGCTAGGCACAGGCTAGACACAGGCCAGACACAGGCTAGACACAGGCTAGACACAGGCTAGACACAGGCTAGACACAGGCTAGACACAGGCTAGGCACAGGCCAGGCACAGGCTAGGCACAGGCTAGCACAGACACAGGCACAGGCACAGGCTAGGCACAGGCTAGACACAGGCTAGGCACAGGCTAGACACAGGCTAGACACAGGCTAGACACAGGCTAGCACACACAGGCACAGGCACAGGCACAGGCTAGACACAGGCTAGACACAGGCTAGGCACAGGCCAGGCACAGGCTAGACACAGGCTAGACACAGGCACAGGCACAGGCTAGACACACAGGCACAGGCACAGGCACAGCCAGACACAGGCTAGACACAGGCTAGACACAGGCTGCTACAGACACAGGCTAGGCACAGGCCAGACACAGGCTAGACACAGGCTAGACACAGGCTAGGCACAGGCTAGACACAGGCTAGACACAGGCCAGGCACAGGCAGACACAGGCTAGACACAGGCTAGGCACAGGCTAGACACAGGCCAGACACAGGCTAGGCACAGGCTAGACACAGGCTAGACACAGGCTAGACACAGGCTAGGCACAGGCCAGGCACACACAGGCACAGGCTAGACACAGGCCAGACACAGGCTAGGCACAGGCTAGACACAGGCTAGACACAGGCTAGACACAGGCTAGACACAGGCCAGACACAGGCTAGGCACAGGCTAGACACAGGCTAGACACAGGCTAGACACAGGCTAGACACACACAGACACAGGACACAGGCTAGACACAGGCACAGGCACACACAGGCCAGACACAGGCTAGACACAGGCTAGACACAGGCTAGGCACAGGCTAGACACAGGCTAGGCACACAGGCACAGGCTAGGCACAGGCCAGACACAGGCTAGGCACAGGCTAGACACAGGCTAGACACAGGCTAGGACACAGGCTAGACACAGGCTAGCACACAGGCTAGACACAGGCACAGGCTAGACACAGGCTAGACACAGGCTAGACACAGGCTAGACACAGGCCAGACACAGGCACAGGCACAGACACAGGCTAGACACAGGCTAGACACAGGCTAGACACAGGCCTAGACACAGGCTAGGCACAGGCTAGGCACAGGCTAGCACACAGGCTAGGCACAGGCTAGGCACAGGCTAGCACAGCCAGACACAGGCTAGACACAGGCTAGGCACAGGCCAGACACAGGCTAGACACAGGCTAGACACAGGCTAGGCACAGGCCAGACACAGGCCAGACACAGGCTAGACACAGGCTAGACACAGGCTAGGCACAGGCCAGACACAGGCCAGACACAGGCTAGACACAGGCTAGACACAGGCTAGACACAGGCTAGGCACAGGCTAGACACAGGCTAGACACAGGCTAGGCACAGGCTAGGCACAGGCCAGGCACAGGCTAGACACAGGCTAGACACAGGCTAGACACAGGCTAGGCACAGGCTAGACACAGGCTAGACACACACAGGCTAGACACAGGCTAGACACAGGCTAGACACAGGCTACACAGGCCAGACACAGGCTAGGCACAGGCTAGGCACAGGCCAGACACAGGCTAGACACAGGCTAGACACAGGCTAGGCACAGGCTAGGCACACAGGCTAGACACAGGCTAGGCACAGGCTAGACACAGGCCAGACACAGGCTAGACACAGGCTAGACACAGGCCTAGACACAGGCACAGGCACAGGCTAGGCACAGGCCAGACACAGGCTAGGCACAGGCTAGACACAGGCCAGACACAGGCTAGACACAGGCTAGGCACAGGCCAGACACAGGCTAGACACAGGCTAGACACAGGCAGGACACAGGCTAGGCACAGGCTAGACACAGGCTAGGCACAGGCTAGACACAGGCCAGACACAGGCCAGACACAGGCACAGGCACACACAGGCCAGACACAGGCTAGACACAGGCTAGGCACAGGCTAGGCACAGGCTAGACACAGGCCAGCACACACAGGCCAGACACAGGCTAGGCACAGGCTAGACACAGGCTAGGCACAGGCTAGACACAGGCCAGACACAGGCTAGGCACAGGCTAGACACAGGCCAGGCACAGGCTAGGCACAGGCTAGACACAGGCTAGACACAGGCTAGGCACAGGGCACAGGCTAGGCACAGGCTAGACACAGGCTAGACACAGGCTAGACACAGGCCAGACACAGGCTAGGCACAGGCTAGCACACAGGCCAGACACAGGCTAGACACAGGCTAGACACAGGCCAGACACAGGCAAGGCACAGGCTAGACACAGGCTAGACACAGGCTAGACACAGGCTAGACACAGGCTAGACACAGGCTAGGCACAGGCCTAGGCACAGGCCAGACACAGGCCAGACACAGGCCAGACACAGGCTAGGCACAGGCTAGACACAGGCCAGACACACAGGCCAGGCACAGGCTAGACACAGGCTAGACACAGGCTAGGCACAGGCTAGAGCACAGGCAGACACAGGCTAGACACAGGCTAGACACAGGCTAGACACAGGCTAGACACAGGCTAGGCACAGGCTAGGCACAGGCCAGACACAGGCTAGACACAGGCTAGACACACAGGCACACAGGCCAGACACAGGCCAGACACAGGCTAGACACAGGCTAGACACAGGCTAGACACAGGCCAGACACAGGCTAGACACAGGCTAGACACAGGCTAGACACAGGCTAGACACAGGCTAGACACAGGCTAGACACAGGCCAGACACACAGGCTAGACACAGGCACAGACACAGGCTAGACACAGGCTAGACACAGGCTAGACACAGGCTAGGCACAGGCTAGGCACAGGCTAGGCACAGGCTAGACACAGGCCAGACACAGGCTAGACACAGGCTAGACACAGGCTAGGCACAGGCTAGACACAGGCCAGACACAGGCTAGACACAGGCTAGACACAGGCTAGACACAGGCTAGACACAGGCTAGACACAGGCTAGACACAGGCCAGGCACAGGCAAGGCACAGGCTAGACACAGGCTAGACACAGGCTAGACACAGGCTAGACACAGGCTAGAGGCACACAGGCTAGACACAGGCCAGACACAGGCCAGGCACAGGCTAGGACACAGGCTAGACACAGGCCAGGCACAGGCTAGACACAGGCTAGACACAGGCTAGACAGGCCAGACACAGGCTAGCACAGGCCAGGCACAGGCTAGGCACAGGCTAGACACAGGCTAGACACAGGCTAGGCACAGGCTAGACACAGGCTAGACACAGGCTAGACACAGGCTAGACACAGGCTAGACACAGGCTAGACACAGGCAGACAGCACAGGCCAGGCACAGGCCAGACACAGGCTAGACACAGGCCAGACACAGGCACAGGCACAGACACAGGCCAGACACAGGCTAGACACAGGCTAGGCACAGGCCAGACACAGGCTAGGCACAGGGCACAGGCTAGACACAGGCTAGACACAGGCTAGACACAGGCTAGACACAGGCTAGCACACAGGCTAGGCACAGGCTAGACACAGGCTAGGCACAGGCTAGACACAGGCTAGACACAGGCTAGACACAGGCTAGACACAGGCCAGACACAGGCCAGGCACAGGCACAGGCACAGGACACAGGCCAGACAGGCTAGGCACAGGCTAGACACAGGCTAGACACAGGCTAGACACAGGCTAGAGGCACAGGCAGACACAGGCTAGGCACAGGCTAGACACACAGCACAGGCACAGGCACAGGCTAGACACAGGCTAGACACACAGGCACAGGCTAGGCACAGGCCAGACACAGGCTAGGCACAGGCTAGACACAGGCTAGACACAGGCTAGACACAGGCTAGGCACAGGCTAGACACAGGCTAGACACAGGCTAGGCACAGGCTAGGCACAGGCCAGACACAGGCCAGGCACAGGCTAGACACAGGCTAGACACAGGCTAGACACAGGCTAGGCACAGGCCAGACACACAGGCTAGGCACAGGCTAGACACAGGCTAGACACAGGCTAGGCACAGGCTAGGCACAGGCTAGACACAGGCTAGGCACAGGCTAGACACAGGCTAGACACAGGCTAGGCACAGGCTAGGCACAGGCCAGACACAGGCTAGGCACAGGCTAGACACAGGCCAGACACAGGCTAGGCACACAGGCCAGGACACAGGCCAGACACAGGCTAGACACAGGCTAGACACAGGCTAGACACAGGCCAGACACAGGCTAGACACAGGCTAGACACAGGCTAGACACAGGCCAGACACAGGCAGGCACAGCACAGGCTAGACACAGGCTAGACACAGGCCAGGCACAGGCTAGACACAGGCCAGACACAGGCCACACAGGCAGGCACAGGCCAGACACAGGCTAGACACACAGACACACAGGCACAGGCTAGACACAGGCTAGACACAGGCTAGACACAGGCTAGACACAGGCTAGACACAGGCTAGACACAGGCTAGACACAGGCTAGACACAGGCTAGACACAGGCTAGACACAGGCCAGACACAGGCTAGGCACAGGCTAGGCACAGGCTAGACACAGGCCAGACACAGGCTAGGCACAGGCCAGGACACAGGCCAGACACAGGCCAGACACAGGCTAGACACAGGCTAGACACAGGCACAGGCTAGACACAGGCTAGGACACAGGCTAGACACAGGCTAGACACAGGCTAGGCACAGGCTAGACACAGGCTAGACACAGGCTAGACACAGGCTAGACACAGGCTAGACACAGGCTAGACACAGGCTAGACACAGGCTAGACACAGGCTAGACACAGGCTAGGCACAGGCCAGGCACAGGCTAGACACAGGCTAGGCACAGGCCAGACACAGGCTAGACACAGGCTAGACACAGGCTAGCACAGGCACAGGCCAGACACAGGCCAGACACAGGCCTAGGCACAGGCTAGGACACAGGCTAGACACAGGCTAGACACAGGCTAGACACAGGCTAGACACAGGCTAGACACAGGCTAGACACAGGCTAGACACAGGCTAGACACAGGCTAGGCACAGGCCAGACACAGGCTAGGACACAGGCCAGACACACAGGCTAGACACAGGCCAGGACACAGGCTAGACACAGGCCAGACACAGGCTAGACACAGGCTAGACACAGGCTAGACACAGGCAGGCACAGGCACAGGCTAGACACAGGCTAGACACAGGCTAGACACAGGCTAGACACAGGCCAGACACAGGCACAGGCACAGGCACAGGCTAGGCACAGGCACAGGCACAGACACACTAGGACACAGGCTAGACACAGGCTAGGCACAGGCTAGGCACAGGCCAGACACAGGCTAGGACACAGGCTAGGCACAGGCACAGGCACAGGCTAGACACAGGCTAGACACAGGCTAGACACAGGCCAGACACAGGCCAGACACAGGCTAGGCACAGGCTAGACACAGGCTAGACACAGGCTAGGCACAGGCTAGACACAGGCCAGACACAGGCTAGGCACAGGCTAGGCACAGGCCAGACACAGGCAAGGCACAGGCTAGACACAGGCTAGACACAGACACAGGCTAGACACAGGCTAGGCACAGGCTAGACACAGGCTAGACACAGGCTAGACACAGGCTAGACACAGGCTAGACACAGGCTAGACACAGGCTAGACACAGGCTAGACACAGGCTAGGCACAGGCCAGACACAGGACACAGGCTAGACACAGGCTAGGCACAGGCCAGACACAGGCCTAGACACAGGCTAGGACACAGGCTAGACACAGGCTAGACACAGGCTAGACACAGGCTAGACACAGGCTAGACACAGGCTAGACACAGGCTAGACACAGGCTAGACACAGGCTAGACACAGGCTAGGCACAGGCTAGACACAGGCTAGGCACAGGCCAGACACAGGCTAGACACAGGCTAGACACAGGCTAGACACAGGCTAGACACAGGCCAGCACAGGCACAGGCCAGACACAGGCTAGGCACAGGCTAGGCACAGGCTAGACACAGGCTAGACACAGGCTAGGCACAGGCTAGACACAGGCTAGCAGGCACACAGGCCAGGACACAGGCACAGACACAGGCTAGACACAGGCCAGACACAGGCTAGACACAGGCTAGGCACAGGCACAGGCTAGACACAGGCTAGGCACAGGCTAGACACAGGCTAGACACAGGCTAGACACAGGCCAGACACACAGGCCAGACACAGGCCTAGGCACAGGCTAGACACAGGCCAGACACAGGCTAGACACAGGCTAGACACAGGCTAGACACAGGCTAGACACAGGCTAGACACAGGCCAGACACAGGCCAGACACAGGCTAGACACAGGCTAGACACAGGCTAGACACAGGCTAGACACAGGCTAGACACAGGCCAGACACAGGCTAGACACAGGCTAGACACAGGCTAGACACAGGCTAGGCACAGGCTAGACACAGGCCAGACACAGGCCAGACACAGGCTAGACACAGGCTAGACACAGGCTAGACACAGCAGGCACAGGCCAGACACAGGCTAGCACACAGGCTAGGCACAGGCTAGACACAGGCTAGGCACAGGCTAGACACAGGCCAGACACAGGCTAGACACAGGCTAGAGGCACAGGCACAGGCACAGGCTAGGACACAGGCCAGACACAGGCTAGGCACAGGCTAGACACAGGCCAGACACAGGCTAGACACAGGCTAGGCACAGGCTAGACACAGGCTAGACACAGGCTAGACACAGGCTAGACACAGGCTAGACACAGGCTAGACACAGGCTAGACACACAGGCTAGGCACAGGCTAGACACAGGCCAGACACAGGCTAGACACAGGCTAGACACAGGCTAGACACAGGCTAGACACAGGCTAGACACAGGCTAGACACAGGCTAGACACAGGCTAGACACAGGCTAGACACAGGCTAGACACACAGGCTAGACACAGGCCAGACACAGGCTAGACACAGGCTAGACACAGGCTAGACACAGGCTAGACACAGGCTAGACACAGGCTAGACACAGGCTAGACACAGGCACAGGCAGACACAGGCTAGACACAGGCTAGACACAGGCTAGACACAGGCTAGACACAGGCCAGACACAGGCTAGACACAGGCTAGACACAGGCCAGACACAGGCTAGACACAGGCCAGGCACAGGCTAGGCACAGGCTAGGCACAGGCTAGACACAGGCTAGGCACAGGCTAGACACAGGCCAGACACAGGCCAGACACAGGCTAGACACAGGCCAGACACAGGCTAGACACAGGCTACAGACACAGGCTAGACACAGGCTAGACACAGGCTAGACACAGGCTAGGCACAGGCCAGACACAGGCTAGGCACAGGCTAGACACAGGCTAGACACAGGCACAGGCTACACAGGCTAGACACAGGCTAGACACAGGCCAGGCACAGGCTAGACACAGGCTAGACACAGGCACACAGGACACAGGCACAGGCACAGGCACAGGCACAGGCACAGGCCAGGCACAGGCCAGACACAGGCTAGGCACAGGCTAGACACAGGCTAGACACAGGCTAGGCACAGGCCAGACACACAGGCTAGGCACAGGCTAGACACAGGCTAGACACAGGCCAGGACACAGGCTAGACACAGGCTAGACACAGGCAGGCTCACCAGGCACAGGCTAGACACAGGCCAGACACAGGCTAGACACAGGCTAGACACAGGCCAGGCACAGGCTAGGCACAGGCTAGACACAGGCTAGACACAGGCTAGGCACAGGCTAGACACAGGCCAGACACACAGGCACAGGCTAGACACAGGCCAGACACAGGCCAGGACACAGGCTAGACACAGGCCAGACACAGGCCAGACACAGGCCAGACACAGGCCAGGCACAGGCCAGACACAGGCTAGACACAGGCTAGGCACAGGCCAGGCACAGGCCAGGCACAGGCTAGACACAGGCTAGACACAGGCTAGGCACACAGGCCAGACACAGGCTAGGACACAGGCCAGACACAGGCTAGACACAGGCTAGACACAGGCCAGACACAGGCTAGACACAGGCTAGACACAGGCTAGACACAGGCTAGACACAGGCTAGACACAGGCTAGACACAGGCAGACACAGGCTAGACACAGGCTAGACACAGGCTAGACACAGGCTAGACACAGGCTAGACACAGGCTAGGCACAGGCTAGGACACAGGCTAGACACAGGCTAGACACAGGCTAGACACAGGCTAGACACAGGCTAGACACAGGCAGACACAGGCTAGACACAGGCTAGACACAGGCTAGACACAGGCTAGACACAGGCTAGGCACAGGCTAGACAGCACAGGCACAGCACAGGCTAGACACAGGCTAGGCACAGGCTAGACACAGGCTAGGACACAGGCTAGACACAGGCTAGACACAGGCTAGACACAGGCTAGACACAGGCTAGACACAGGCTAGACACAGGCTAGACACAGGCTAGGCACAGGCTAGGACACAGGCTAGACACACAGGCCAGGCACAGGCTAGGCACAGGCCAGGACACAGGCTAGGCACAGGCTAGACACAGGCTAGACACAGGCTAGGCACAGGCTAGACACAGGCCAGACACAGGCCAGGCACAGGCTAGGCACAGGCTAGACACAGGCCAGGCACAGGCCAGACACAGGCTAGACACAGGCTAGGCACAGGCTAGGCACAGGCCAGACACAGGCTAGACACAGGGCACAGGCTAGACACAGGCTAGACACAGGCTAGACACAGGCCAGACACAGGCTAGACACAGGCTAGGCACAGGCTAGACACAGGCCAGGACACAGGCCAGGCACAGGCCAGACACAGGCTAGCACAGGCCAGGCACAGGCTAGACACAGGCCAGACACAGGCTAGACACAGGCCAGACACAGGCTAGACACAGGCTAGACACAGGCTAGGCACAGGCACAGGCACAGACACACAGACACAGGCTAGACACAGGCTAGACACAGGCTAGACACAGGCTAGGCACAGGCTAGACACAGGCCAGACACAGGCAAGGCACAGGCTAGACACAGGCTAGACACAGGCTAGGCACAGGCTAGGCACAGGCCTAGACACAGGCTAGGCACAGGCTAGACACAGGCTAGACACAGGCTAGGACACAGGCTAGGCACAGGCCAGACACAGGCTAGACACAGGCTAGGCACAGGCTAGGCACAGGCCAGACACAGGCCAGGCACAGGCTAGACACAGGCCAGACACAGGCTAGACACAGGCCAGGCACAGGCCAGACACAGGCCAGACACAGGCCAGACACAGGCTAGGCACAGGCTAGACACAGGCCAGACAGGCACAGGCCAGACACAGGCTAGACACAGGCTAGACACAGGCTAGACACAGGCTAGGCACAGGCTAGACACAGGCTAGGCACAGGCTAGACACAGGCTAGACACAGGCCAGACACAGGCTAGACACACAGACACAGGCTAGGCACAGGCTAGACACAGGCCAGACACAGGCCAGCACACAGGCTAGGCACAGGCTAGACACAGGCTAGGCACAGGCTAGACACAGGCTAGGCACAGGCTAGACACAGGCTAGCACACAGGCTAGGCACAGGCCAGACACAGGCTAGGCACAGGCTAGACACAGGCTAGGCACAGGCTAGGCACAGGCCAGACACAGGCTAGGCACAGGCTAGACACAGGCTAGACACAGGGCTGCACAGGCCAGTCACAGGCAAGGCACAGGCTAGACACAGGCTAGACACAGGCTAGGCACAGGCTACAGACACAGGCCAGACACACAGGCTAGGCACAGGCTAGACACAGGCTAGACACAGGCTAGGACACAGGCTAGGCACAGGCAGTGCACAGGCCAGGCACAGGCCAGACACAGGCTAGGCACAGGCCAGACACAGGCCAGGCACAGGCCAGACACAGGCCAGACACAGGCTAGACACAGGCTAGACACAGGCCAGTCACAGGCAAGGCACAGGCTAGACACAGGCCAGGCACAGGCTAGACACAGGGCACAGGCACAGGCTAGACACAGGCCAGACACAGGCTAGACACAGGCTAGCAGACACAGGCTAGGCACAGGCTAGGCACAGGCAGACACAGGCTAGGCACAGGCTAGGCACAGGCCAGACACAGGCTAGACACAGGCTAGGCACAGGCCAGACACAGGCCAGACACAGGCTAGGCACAGGCTAGACACAGGCTAGACACAGGCTAGGCACAGGCTATGCACATGCCAGTCACAGGCAAGGCACAGGCTAGACACAGGCCAGACACAGGCTAGGCACAGGCTAGACACAGGCCAGGCACAGGCTAGGCACAGGCTAGGCACAGGCTAGACACAGGCCAGGCACAGGCTAGACACAGGCCAGACACAGGCCAGACACAGGCTAGACACAGGCAGGCACAGACACAGGCTAGACACAGGCTAGACACAGGCTAGACACAGGCTAGGCACAGGCTAGACACAGGCTAGGCACAGGCTAAAGCACAGGCTAGACACAGGCCAGACACAGGCTAGGCACAGGCCAGACACAGGCTAGGCACAGGCCAGACACAGGCCAGACACAGGCTAGGCACAGGCTAGACACAGGCCAGACACAGGCTAGGCACAGGCCAGACACAGGCCAGACACAGGCCAGGCACAGGCTAGGCACAGGCCAGACACAGGCTAGGCACAGGCTAGGCACAGGCCAGACACAGGCTAGACACAGGCTAGACACAGGCTAGACACAGGCTAGGGCACAGGCCAGTCACAGGCACAGGCTAGACACAGGCTAGACACAGGCCAGACACAGGCTAGACACAGGCTAGGCACAGGCTAGACACAGGCTAGACACTGGCTAGGCACAGGCTAGGCACAGGCCAGTCACTAGGCACAGGCTAGACACAGGCTAGACACAGGCTAGACACAGGCTAGGCACAGGCCAGTCACAGGCACAGGCACAGGCCAGACACAGGCTAGACACAGGCTAGGCACAGGCTAGGCACAGGCCAGGCACAGGCTAGGCTAGACAGGCTAGACACAGGCCAGGCACAGGCTAGGCACAGGCTAGGCACAGGCTAGAACACAGGCAGACACCGGCTAGACACAGGCTAGACACAGGCACAGGCTAGGCACAGGCTAGACACAGGCTAGGCACAGGCTAGACACAGGCCAGACACAGGCCAGACACAGGCTAGACACTGGCTAGACACAGGCTAGACACAGGCTAGACACAGGCTAGACACAGGCTAGGCACAGGCTAGACACAGGCTAGACACAGGCTAGGCACAGGCCAGACACATGCTAGACACAGGCTAGACACAGGCCAGACACAGGCTAGACACAGGCTAGACACAGGCTAGACACAGGCTAGCACAGGCCAGACACAGGCTAGGCACAGGCTAGACACAGGCTAGGCACAGGCTAGGCACAGGCTAGGCACAGGCCAGGCACTGGCAAGGCACAGGCCAGACACAGGCCAGACACAGGCTAGGCACAGGCTAGGCACAGGCTAGCAGGCACAGGCCAGACACAGGCTAGGCACAGGCTAGACACAGGCCAGGACACTGGCTAGGCACAGGCTAGACACAGGCTAGGACACAGGCTAGGCACAGGCTAGACACAGGCTAGGCACAGGCCAGGCACAGGCCAGGGCACAGGCTAGGCACAGGCTAGACACAGGCCAGACACTGGCTAGGCACACGCTATGCACATGCCAGTCTCAGGCAAGGCACAGGCCAGACACAGGCTAGACACTGGCTAGGCACACGTTAGTGCACATGCCAGTCTCAGGCAAGGCACAGGCTAGACACAGGCTAGACACTGGTTAGGGCATGGGCTTATGCACATGCCAGTCACAGGCACAGGCACAGGCACAGGGCAGCAGGCAAGGCACACAGGCCAGACACAGGGCCAGGACACAGGCTAGGCGTGTCTAGCCTGTGTCTAGCCTGTGTCTAGCCTGTGCCTTGCCTGAGACAGGCATGTGCATAGCCTGTGCCTAGCCAGTGTCTAGCCTGTGTCTAGCCAGTGCCTAGCCAGTGCCTAGCCTGTGTCTAGCCTGTGTCTAGCCTGTGCATAGCCTAGCCAGTGTCTAGCCTGTGCCTAGCCTGTGTCCAGCCTGTGTCTAGCCTGTGTCTAGCCTGTGTCTAGCCTCTGCCTTGCCTGAGACAGGCATGTGCATAGCGTGTGCCTAGCCAGTGTCTAGCCAGAGCCTAGCCAGTGTCTAGCCAGTGCCTAGCCAGTGTCTAGCCAGTGCCTAGCCTGTGCCTAGCCAGTGTCTAGCCTTTGTCTAGCCTGTGCATAGCCTGTGTCTAGTCTGTGTCTAGCCGGTGTCCAGCCGGTGTCTAGCCTGTAACTAGCCTGTGCCTAGCCTGTGCCTAGCCTGTGACTGGCCTGTGCCTAGCCTGTGCCTAGTGCCTGTTTCTAGCCTGTGTCCTAGCCCTAGCCTGTGCCTAGCCTGTGTCTAGCCTATGTCTAGCCTGTGCCTGACTGGCATGTGCATAGCCAGTGCCTAGCCTGTGCCTAGCTAGTGTCTAGCCTTTGTCTAGCCTGTGTCTAGCCTGTGTCTAGCCTGTGACTGGCATGTGCATAGCTTGTGCCTAGCCAGTGCCGAGCCTGTGCCTTGCCTGATACTGGCATGTGCATAGCGTGTGCCTAGCCAGTGTCTAGCCAGTGCCTAGTCTGTGCCTAGCCTGTGCCTAGCCTGTGTCTAGCCTGTGTCTAGCCTGTGTCTAGCCTGTGCCTTGCCTGTGACTCGCATGTGCATAGCCTGTGCCAAGCCAGTGTCTAGCCTGTGTCTAGCCTATGCCTTGCCTGAGACAGGCATGTGCATAGCGTGTGCCTAGCCAGTGTCTAGCCAGTGCCTAGCCTGTACATAGCCAGTGTCTAGCCTTTGTCTAGCCTGTGCATAGCCTGTGTCTAGCCTGTGCCTAGCCAATGTATAGCCTCTGTCTAGCCTGTGTCTAGTCTGTGTCTAGCCGGTGTCTATCCGGTGTCTAGCCTGTGCCTAGCCTGTGACTGGCCTGTGCCTAGCCTGTGACTAGCTTGTGCCTAGCCAGTGCCTAGCCTGTGCCTAGCCTGTGGCTAGCCTGTACCTAGCCCATGCCTAGCCTGTGTCTAGCTTGTGTCTAGCCTGTGTCTAGCCTTTGTCTAGCCTGTGTCTAGCCTGTGTCTAGCCTGTGTCTAGCCTGTGTCTAGCCTGTGTCTAGCCTGTGTCTTGCCTGTGTCTAGCCTGTGTCTAGCCTGTGTCTAGCCTGTGTCTAGCCTGTGTCTAGCCTGTGTCTAGCCAGTGCCTAGCCTGTGCCTAGCCAGTGTCTAGCCTCTGTCTAGCCTGTGTCTGGCCTGTGTCTGGCCTGTGCCTTGCCTGTGACTGGCATGTGCATAGCCTGTGCCTAGCCAGTGCCTAGCCTGTGTCTAGCCTGTGCCTTGCCTGAGACTGGCATGTGCATAGCGTGTGCCTAGCCAGTGTCTAGCCAGTGCCTAGTCTGTGCCTAGCCAGTGACTAGCCAGTGCCTAGCCTGCGCCTAGCCTGTGCCTAGCCTGTGTCTAGCCTGTGTCTAGCCAGTGTCTAGCCTGTGTCTAGCCTGTGCCTTGCCTGTGACTGGCATGTTCATAGCCTGTGCCTGGCCAGTGTCTAGCCTGTGTCTAGCCTGTGCCTTGCCTGAGACAGGCATGTGCATAGCGTGTGCCTAGCCAGTGTCTAGCCAGTGCCTAGCCTGTGCCTAGCCAGTGCCTAGCCTGTGCCTAGCCAGTGTCTAGCCTGTGCCTAGCCAGTGTAGAGCCTCTGTCTAGCCTGTGTCTAGTCTGTGTCTAGCCGGTGTCTATCCGGTGTCTAGCCTGTGCCTAGCCTGTGCATAGCCTGTGACTGGCCTGTGCCTAGCCTGTGACTAGCTTGTGCCTAGCCAGTGCCTAGCCTGTGCCTAGCCTGTGCCTAGCCTGTGGCTAGCCTGTACCTAGCCTATGCCTAGCCTGTGTCTAGCCTGTGTCTAGCCTGTGCCTTGCCTGTGACTGGCATGTGCATAGCCTGTGCCTAGCCAGTGTCTAGCCTGTGTCTAGCCTGTGCCTTGCCAGAGACTGGCATGTGCATAGCGTGTGCCTAGCCAGTGTCTAGCCAGTACCTAGCCTGTGTCTAGCCAGTGCCTAGCCTGTGCCTTGCCAGAGACTGGCATGTGCATATCGTGTGCCTAGCCAGTGTCTAGCCAGTGCCTAGCCTGTGTCTAGCCAGTGCCTAGAATGTGCCTAGCCTGTGCCTAGCCTGTGCCTAGCCTGTGCCTAGCCTGTGTCTAGCCTGTGTCTAGCCTGTGCCTTGCCTGTGACTGGCATGTGCATAGCCTGTGCCTAGCCAGTGTCTAGCCTGTGTCTAGCCTGTGTCTAGCCTGTGCCTTGCCTGAGACTGGCATGTGCATAGCGTGTGCCTAGCCAGTGTCTAGCCAGTGCCTAGCCTGTGCCTAGCCTGTGCCTAGCCTGTGCCTAGCCTGTGTCTATCCTGTGTCTAGCCTGTGCCTTTCCTGTGACTGGCATGTGCAAAGCCTGTGCCTAGCCAGTGTCTAGCCTGTGTCTAGCCTGTGCCTTGCCTGAGACAGGCATGTGCATAGCGTGTGCCTAGCCAGTGTCTAGCCAGTGCCTAGCCTGTGCCTAGCCAGTGTATAGCCTTTGTCTAGCCTGTGCATAGCCTGTGTCTAGCCTGTGCCTAGCCAGTGTATAGCCTCTGTCTAGCCTGTGTCTAGTCTGTGTCTAGCCGGTGTCTAGCCGGTGTCTAGCCTGTGTGTAGCCTGTGCCTAGCCTGTGACTGGCCTGTGCCTAGCCTATGCCTAGCTTGTGCCTTTCCTGTGCCTAGCCTGTGCCTAGCCTGTGCCTAGCCTATGCCTAGCCTGTGTCTAGCCTGTGCCTAGCCTATGCCTAACCTGTGTCTAGCCTGTGTCTAGACTGTGTCTAGCCTGTGTCTAGCCTGTGTCTAGCCTGTGTCTAGCCTGTGTCCAGCCTGTGTCTAGCCTGTGTCTAGCCTGTGTCTAGCCTGTGTCTAGCCCGTGTCTAGCCTTTGTCTAGCCTGTGTCTAGCCTGTGTCTAGCCTGTGTCTAGCCTGTGTCTAGCCTGTGTCTAGCCTGTGTCTAGCCTGTGTCTAGCCTGTGTGTAGCCTGTGTTTAGCTTGAGTCAAGCCTGTGTCTAGCCTGTGTCTAGCCTGTGTCTAGCCTGTGTCTAGCCTGTGTCTAGCCTGTGTCTAGCCTGTCCCTAGCCTGTGTCTAGCCTGTGTCTAGCCTGTGTCTAGCCTGTGTCTAGCCTGTCCCTAACCTGTGTCTAGCCTGTGTCTAGCCTGTGTCTAGCCTGTGTCTAGCCTGTCCCTAGCCTGTGTCTAGCCTGTGTCTAGCCTGTGTCTAGCCTGTGTCTAGCCTGTGTCTAGCTTGTTTCTAGCCTGTGTCTAGCCTGAGCCTAGCCAGTGTCTAGCCAGTGCCTAGCCTGTGCCTAGCCTGTGTCTAGCCTGTGCATTGCCTGAGACAGGCATGTGCATAGCGTATGCCTAGCCTGTGCCTAGCCAGTCTCTAGCCTGTGTCTAGCCTGTGTCTAGCCTGTGTCTAGCCTGTGTCTAGCCTGTATCTAGCCTGTGTCTAGCCTGTGTCTAGCCTGTGTCTAGCCTGTGTCTAGCCTGTGTCTAGCCTGTGTCTAGCCTGTGTCTAGCCTTTGTCTAGCCTGTGTCTAGCCTGTGTCTAGCCTGTGTCTAGCCTGTGTCTAGCCTGTGTCTAGCCTGTGTCTAGCCTGTGTCTAGCCTGTGTCTAGCTTGTGTCTAGCCTGTGTCTAGCCTGTGTCTAGCCAGTGTCTAGCCTGTGCCTAGCCAGTGTCTAGCCTGTGCCCAGCCAATGTCTAGCCTGTGTCTAGCCTGTGTCAAGCCTATGTCTAGCCTGTGTCTAGCCTGTGTCTAGCTTGTGTCTAGCCTGTGTCTAGCCTGTGTCTAGCCTGTGTCTAGCCTGTGTCTAGCCTGTGCGTAGCCAGTGTCTAGCCTGTGGCCAGCCAGTGTCTAGCCTGTTCCTAGCCAGTTTCTAGCCTGTGTCTAGCCTGTGCTTAGCCAGTGTCTAGTCTGTGCCAAGCTAGTGTCTAGCCTGTGCCTAGCCAGTGTCTAGCCTGTGTCTAGCCTGTTCCTTGCCTGAGACTGGCATGTGCATAGCGTGTGCCTAGCCAGTGTCTAGAATGTGTCTAGCCTGTGCCTTGCCAGAGACTGCCATGTGCATAGCGTGTGCCTAGCCAGTGCCTAGCCTGTGCCTAGCCTGTGCCTAGCCTGTGTCTAACCTGTGTCTAGCCTGTGCCTTGCCTGTGACTGGCATGTGTCTAGCCTGTGCCTTGCCTGAGACTGGCATGTGATTAGCGTGTGCCTAGCCAGTGTCTAGCCAGTGCCTAGCCTGTGCCTACCCTGTGCCTAGCCTGTGCCTAGCCTGTGTCCAGCCTGTGTCTAGCCTGTGCTTTGCCTGTGACTGGCATGTGCATAGCCTGTGCCCAGCCAGTGTCTAGCCTGTTCCTAGCCAGTGTCTAGTCTGTGCCAAGCCAGTGTCTAGCCTGTGCCTAGCCAGTGTCTAGCCTGTGCCTAGCCTGTGTCCAGCCTGTGTCTAGCCTGTGCTTTGCCTGTGACTGGCATGTGCATAGCCTGTGCCCAGCCAGTGTCTAGCCTGTGTCTAGCCTGTGTCTAGCTTGTGTCTAGCCTGTGTCTAGCCTGTGTCTAGCCAGTGTCTAGCCTGTGTTTAGCCTGTTCCTTGCCTGTGACTGGCATGTGCAGTGTCTAGTGTCTAGCCAGTGCCTAGCCTGTGCCTAGCCAGTTTCTAGCCTTTGTCTAGCCTGTGCATAGCCAGAGTCTAGCATGTGCCTAGCGAGTGTCTAGCCTGTGTCTAGCCTGTGTCTAGTCTGTGTCTTGACGGTGTTTGCCGGTGTCTAGCCTGTGTCTAGCCTGTGTCTAGCCTGTGCCTAGCCTTTGTCTAGCCTGTGTCAAGTATGTGCCTAGCCTCCGCCTAGCCTGTACCTAGCCAGTGCCTAGCCTGTACCTAGCCAGTACCTAGCCTGTACCTAGCCAGTACCTAGCCTGTTCATAGCCATTGTCTAGCCTGTTCATAGCCATTGTCTAGCCTGTGCCTAGCCAGTGTCTAGCCTGTGCCTAGCCAGTGTCTAGTCTGTGCCCAGCCTGTGTCAAGCCTGTGTCTAGCCTGTGCCTATCCAGTTTGTAGACTGTGCTTAGCCAGTGTCTAGTCTGTGCCAAGCCAGTGTCTAGCCTGTGTCTAGCCTTTTCTAGCCTGTGTCTAGCCTGTGTCTAGCCTGTGTCTAGCCTGTGTCTAACCTGTGTCTAGCCTGTGTCTAGCCTGTGTCTAGCCTGTGTCTAGCCTGTGCCTAGCCAGTGTCGAGCCTGTGCCCAGCCAGTGTCTAGCCAGTGCCTAGCCTGTGCCTAGCCTGTGTCTAGCCTGTGCATTGCCTGAGACAGGCATGTGCATAGCGTATGCCTAGCCTGTGCCTAGCCAGTCTCTAGCCTGTGTCTAGCCTGTGTCTAGCCTGTGTCTAGCCTGTGTCTAGCCTGTGTCTAGCCTGTGTCTAGCCTGTATCTAGCCTGTGTCTAGCCTGTGTCTAGCCTGTGTCTAGCCTGTGTCTAGCCTGTGTCTAGCCTGTGTCTAGCCTGTGTCTAGCCTTTGTCTAGCCTGTGTCTAGCCTGTGTCTAGCCTGTGTCTAGCCTGTGTCTAGCCTGTGTCTAGCCAGTGTCGAGCCTGTGTCTAGCCTGTGTCTTGCCTGTGCCTAGCCAGTTTCTAGCCTGTGTCTAGCCTGTGCTTAGCCAGTGTCTAGTCTGTGCCAAGCCCGTGTCTAGCCTGTGTCTAGCCTGTGTCTAGCCTGTGTCTAGCCTGTGTCTAGCCTGTGCCTAGCCTGTGCCTAGCCTGTGTCTAGCCTGTGTCTAGCCTGTGTCTAGCCTGTGTCTAGCCTGTGTCTAGCCTGTTTCTAGCCTGTGTCTAGCCTGTGTCTAGCCTTTGTCTAGCCTGTGTCTAGCCTGTGCCCAGCCAGTGTCTAGCCTGTGTCTAGCCAGTGTCTAGCCTGTGTCTAGCCTGTGCCTAGCCAGTTTCTAGCCTGTGTCTAGCCTGTGCTTAGCCAGTGTCTAGTCTGTGCCAAGCCAGTGTCTAGCCTGTGCCTAGCCAGTGTCTAGCCTGTGTCTAGCCTGTGCCTTGCCTGTGACTGGCATGTGCATAGCCTGTGCCTAGCCCGTGTCTAGCCTGTGTCTAGCCTGTGCCTTGCCTGAGACTAGCATGTGCACAGCGTATGCCTAGCCAGTGTCTAGCCAGTGCCTAGCCTGTGCCTAGCCAGTTTCTAGCCTTTGTCTAGCCTGTGCATAGCCAGAGTCTAGCATGTGCCTAGCCAGTGTGTAGCCTCTGTCTAGCCTGTGTCTAGTCTGTGTCTTGACGGTGTCTTGCCGGTGTCTAGCCTGTGTCTAGCCTGTGTCTAGCCTGTGTCTAGCCTGTGTCTAGCCTGTGTCTAGCCTGTGTCTAGCCTGTGTCTAGCCTGTGTCTAGCCTGTGTCTAACCTGTGTCTAGCCTGTGTCTAGCCTGTGTCTAGCCTGTGTCTAGCCTGTGTCTAGCCTGTGTCTAGCCTGTGTCTAGCCTGTGTCTAGCCTGTGTCTAGCCTGTGCCTAGCCTTTGTCTAGCCTGTGTCAAGTATGTGCCTAGCCTCTGTCTAGCCTGTACCTAGCCAGTGCCTAGCCTGTACCTAGCCAGTACCTAGCCTGTACCTAGCCAGTACCTAGCCTGTTCATAGCCATTGTCTAGCCTGTTCATAGCCATTGTCTAGCCTGTGCCTAGCCAGTGTCTAGCCTGTGCCTAGCCAGTGTCTAGTCTGTGCCCAGCCTGTGTCAAGCCTGTGTCTAGCCTGTGCCTATCCAGTTTGTAGATTGTGCTTAGCCAGTGTCTAGTCTGTGCCAAGCCAGTGTCTAGCCTGTGTCTAGCCTTTTCTAGCCTGTGTCTAGCCTGTGTCTAGCCTTTGTCTAGCCTGTGTCTAGCCTGTGCCTAGCCAGTTTCTAGCCTTTGTCTAGCCTGTGCATAGCAGGAGTCTAGCATGTGCCTAGCCAGTGTGTAGCCTCTGTCTAGCCTGTGTCTAGTCTGTGTCTTGACGGTGTCTTGCCGGTGTCTAGCCTGTGTCTAGCCTGTGTCTAGCCTGTGTCTAGCCTGTGTCTAGCCTGTGTCTAGCCTGTGTCTAGCCTGTGTCTAGCCTGTGTCTAGCCTGTGTCTAGCCTGTGTCTAGCCTGTGTCTAGCCTGTGTCTAGCCTGTGTCTAGCCTTTGTCTAGCCTGTGTCAAGTATGTGCCTAGCCTGTACCTAGCCAGTGTCTAGCCTGTGCCTAGCCAGTGTCTAGTCTGTGCCCAGCCTGTGTCAAGCCTGTGTCTAGCCTGTGCCTATCCAGTTTGTAGATTGTGCTTAGCCAGTGTTTAGTCTGTGCCAAGCCAGTGTCTAGCCTGTGTCTAGCCTTTTCTAGCCTGTGTCTAGCCTGTGTCTAGCCTGTGTCTAGCCTTTGTCTAGCCTGTGTCTAGCCTGTGCCTAGCCTGTTTCTAGCCTTTGTCTAGCCTGTGCATAGCAGGAGTCTAGCATGTGCCTAGCCAGTGTGTAGCCTCTGTCTAGCCTGTGTCTAGTCTGTGTCTTGACGGTGTCTTGCCGGTGTCTAGCCTATGTCTAGCCTGTGTCTAGCCTGTGTCTAGCCTGTGTCTAGCCTGTGTCTAGCCTGTGTCTAGCCTGTGTCTAGCCTGTGTCTAGCCTGTGTCTAGCCTGTGTCTAGCCTGTTCATAACCATTGTCTAGCCTGTGCCTAGCCAGTATCTAGCCTGTGCCTAGCCAGTGTCTAGTCTGTGCCCAGCCTGTGTCAAGCCTGTGTCTAGCCTGTGCCTATCCAGTTTGTAGACTGTGCTTAGCCAGTGTCTAGTCTGTGCCAAGCCAGTGTCTAGCCTGTGTCTAGCCTTTTCTAGCCTGTGTCTAGCCTGTGTCTAGCCTGTGTCTAGCCTGTGTCTAGCCTGTGTCTAACCTGTGTCTAGCCTGTGTCTAGCCTGTGTCTAGCCTGTGTCTAGCCTGTGCCTAGCCAGTGTCGAGCCTGTGCCTAGCCTGTGCCTAGCCAGTTTCTAGCCTTTGTCTAGCCTGTGCATAGCCAGAGTCTAGCATGTGCCTAGCCAGTGTGTAGCCTCTGTCTAGCCTGTGTCTAGTCTGTGTCTTGACGGTGTCTTGCCGGTGTCTAGCCTGTGTCTAGCCTGTGTCTAGCCTGTGTCTAGCCTGTGTCTAGCCTGTGTCTAGCCTGTGTCTAGCCTGTGTCTAGCCTGTGTCTAGCCTTTGTCTAGCCTGTGTCTAGCCTGTGTCTAGCCTGTGTCTAGCCTGAGTCTAACCTGTGTCTAGCCTTTGTCTAGCCTGTGTCTAGCCTGTGTCTAGCCTGTGTCAAGCCTGTGTCTAGCCTGTGCCTATCCAGTTTGTAGACTGTGCTTAGCCAGTGTCTAGTCTGTGCCAAGCCAGTGTCTAGCCTGTGTCTAGCCTTTTCTAGCCTGTGTCTAGCCTGTGTCTAGCCTGTGTCTAGCCTTTGTCTAGCCTGTGTCTAGCCTGTGTCTAGCCTGTGTCTAGCCTGAGTCTAACCTGTGTCTAGCCTGTGTCTAGCCTGTGTCTAGCCTGTGTCTAGCCTGTGTCTAGCCTGTGTCTAACCTGTGTCTAGCCTGTGTCTAGTCTGTGTCTAGCCTGTGTCTAGCCTGTGCCTAGCCAGTGTCGAGCCTGTGCCCAGCCAGTGTCGAGCCTGTGTCTAGCCAGTGTCGAGCCCGTGTCTAGCCTGTGTCTTGCCTGTGTCTAGCCTGTGTCTAGCCTGTGTCTAGCCTGTGCCTAGCCTGTGCCTAGCCTGTGTCTAGCCTGTGTCTAGCCTGTGTTCAGCCTGTGTCTAGCCTGTGTCTAGCCTGTGTCTAGCCTGTTTCTAGCCTGTGTCTAGCCTGTGTCTAGCCTTTGTCTAGCCTGTGTCTAGCCTGTGCCCAGCCAGTGTCTAGCCTGTGTCTAGCCAGTGTCTAGCCTGTGTCTAGCCTGTGCCTAGCCAGTTTCTAGCCTGTGTCTAGCCTGTGCTTAGCCAGTGTCTAGTCTGTGCCAAGCCAGTGTCTAGCCTGTGCCTAGCCAGTGTCTAGCCTGTGTCTAGCCTGTGCCTTGCCTGTGACTGGCATGTGCATAGCCTGTGCCTAGCCCGTGTCTAGCCTGTGTCTAGCCTGTGCCTTGCCTGAGAATGGCATGTGCACAGCGTATGCTTAGCCAGTGTCTATCCAGTGCCTAGCCTGTGCCTAGCCAGTTTCAAGCCTTTGTCTAGCCTGTGCATAGCCAGAGTCTAGCATGTGCCTAGCCAGTGTGTAGCCTCTGTCTAGCCTGTGTCTAGTCTGTGTCTTGACGGTGTCTTGCCGGTGTCTAGCCTGTGTCTAGCCTGTGTCTAGCCTGTGTCTAGCCTGTGTCTAGCCTGTGTCTAGCCTGTGTCTAGCCTGTGTCTAGCCTGTGTCTAGCCTGTGTCTAGCCTGTGTCTAGCCTGTGTCTAGCCTGTGTCTAGCCTGTGTCTAGCCTGTGTCTAGCCTGTGTCTAGCCTGTGTCTAGCCTGTGTCTAGCCTGTGTCTAGCCTGTGTCTAGCCTGTGTCTAGCCTGTGTCTAGCCTGTGCCTAGCCTTTGTCTAGGCTGTGTCAAGTATGTGCCTAGCCTCTGCCTAGCCTGTACCTAGCCAGTGCCTAGCCTGTACCTAGCCCGTACCTAGCCTGTACCTAGCCAGTACCTAGCCTGTTCATAGCCATTGTCTAGCCTGTTCATAGCCATTGTCTAGCCTGTGCCTAGCCAGTGTCTAGCCTGTGCCTAGCCAGTGTCTAGTCTGTGCCCAGCCTGTGTCAAGCCTGTGTCTAGCCTGTGCCTATCCAGTTAGTAGATTGTGCTTAGCCAGTGTCTAGTCTGTGCCAACCAGTGTCTAGCCTGTGTCTAGCCTTTTCTAGCCTGTGTCTAGCCTGTGTCTAGCCTGTGTCTAGCCTTTGTCTAGCCTGTGTCTTGCCTGTGCCTAGCCAGTTTCTAGCCTTTGTCTAGCCTGTGCATAGCAGGAGTCTAGCATGTGCCTAGCCAGTGTGTAGCCTCTGTCTAGCCTGTGTCTAGTCTGTGTCTTGACGGTGTCTTGCCGGTGTCTAGCCTGTGTCTAGCCTGTGTCTAGCTGCCTGTGTCTAGCCTGTGTCTAGCCTGTGTCTAGCCTAGCCTGTGTCTAGCCTGTGTCTAGCCTGTGTCTAGCCTGTGTCTAGCCTTGTCTAGCCTGTGTCTAGCCTGTGTCTAGCCTGTGCCTAGCCTCCGCCTAGCCTGTACCTAGCCAGTGTCTAGCCTGTGCCTAGCCAGTGTCTAGTCTGTGCCCAGCCTGTGTCAAGCCTGTGTCTAGCCTGTGCCTATCCAGTTTGTAGATTGTGCTTAGCCAGTGTCTAGTCTGTGCCAAGCCAGTGTCTAGCCTGTGTCTAGCCTTTTCTAGCCTGTGTCTAGCCTGTGTCTAGCCTGTGTCTAGCCTTTGTCTAGCCTGTGTCTAGCCTTTGTCTAGCCAGTTTCTAGCCTTTGTCTAGCCTGTGCATAGCAGGAGTCTAGCATGTGCCTAGCCAGTGTGTAGCCTCTGTCTAGCCTGTGTCTAGCCTGTGTCTTGACGGTGTCTTGCCGGTGTCTAGCCTGTGTCTAGCCTGTGTCTAGCCTGTGTCTAGCCTGTGTCTAGCCTGTGTCTAGCCTGTGTCTACCCTGTGTCTAGCCTGTGTCTAGCCTGTGTCTAGCCTGTTCATAGCCATTGTCTACCCTGTGCCTAGCCAGTGTCTAGCCTGTGCCTAGCCAGTGTCTAGTCTGTGCCCAGCCTGTGTCAAGCCTGTGTCTAGCCTGTGCCTATCCAGTTTGTAGACTGTGCTTAGCCAGTGTATAGTCTGTGCCAAGCCAGTGTCTAGCCTGTGTCTAGCCTTTTCTAGCCTGTGTCTAGCCTGTGTCTAGCCTGTGTCTAGCCTGTGTCTAGCCTGTGTCTAGCCTGTGTCTAGCCTGTGTCTAGCCTGTGTCTAACCTGTGTCTAGCCTGTGTCTAGCCTGTGTCTAGCCTGTGTCTAGCCTGTGTCTAGCCTGTGTCTAGCCTGTGCCTAGCCAGTGTCGAGCCTGTGCCCAGCCAGTGTCGAGCCTGTGTCTAGCCTGTGTCTTGCCTGTGCCTAGCCAGTTTCTAGCCTGTGTCTAGCCTGTGCTTAGCCAGTGTCTAGTCTGTGCCAAGCCCGTGTCTAACCTGTGTCTAGCCTGTGTCTAGCCTGTGTCTAGCCTGTGTCTAGCCTGTGCCTAGCCTGTGCCTAGCCTGTGCCTAGCCTGTGTCTAGCCTGTGTCTAGCCTGTGTCTAGCCTGTGTCTAGCCTGTTTCTAGCCTGTGTCTAGCCTGTGTGTAGCTTGTGTCTAGCCTGTGTCTAGCCTTTGTCTAGCCTGTGTCTAGCCTGTGCCCAGCCAGTGTCTAGCCTGTGTCTAGCCTGTGCCTAGCCAGTTTCTAGCCTGTGTCTAGCCTGTGCTTAGCCAGTGTCTAGTCTGTGCCAAGCCAGTGTCTAGCCTGTGCCTAGCCAGTGTCTAGCCTGTGTCTAGCCTGTGCCTTGCCTGTGACTGGCATGTGCATAGCCTGTGCCTAGCCCGTGTCTAGCCTGTGTCTAGCCTGTGCCTTGCCTGAGACTGGCATGTGCACAGCGTATGCCTAGCCAGTGTCTAGCCAGTGCCTAGCCTGTGCCTAGCCAGTTTCTAGCCTTTGTCTAGCCTGTGCATAGCCAGAGTCTAGCATGTGCCTAGCCAGTGTGTAGCCTCTGTCTAGCCTGTGTCTAGTCTGTGTCTTGACGGTGTCTTGCCGGTGTCTAGCCTGTGTCTAGCCTGTGTCTAGCCTGTGTCTAGCCTGTGTCTAGCCTGTGTCTAGCCTGTGTCTAGCCTGTGTCTAGCCTGTGTCTAGCCTGTGTCTAGCCTGTGTCTAGCCTGTGTCTAGCCTGTGTCTAGCCTGTGTCTAGCCTGTGCCTAGCCTTTGTCTAGCCTGTGTCAAGTATGTGCCTAGCCTCTGCCTAGCCTGTACCTAGCCAGTACCTAGCCTGTACCTAGCCAGTACCTAGCCTGTTCATAGCCATTGTCTAGCCTGTGCCTAGCCAGTGTCTAGCCTGTGCCTAGCCAGTGTCTAGCCTGTGCCAAGCCAGTGTCTAGTCTGTGCCCAGCCTGTGTCAAGCCTGTGTCTAGCCTGTGCCTATCCAGTTTGTAGATTGTGCTTAGCCAGTGTCGAGTCTGTGCCAAGCCAGTGTCTAGCCTGTGTCTAGCCTTTTCTAGCCTGTGTCTAGCCTTTTCTAGCCTGTGTCTAGCCTGTGTCTAGCCTGTGTCTAGCCTTTGTCTAGCCTGTGTCTAGCCTGTGCCTAGCCAGTTTCTAGCCTTTGTCTAGCCTGTGCATAGCCAGAGTCTAGCATGTGCCTAGCCAGTGTGTAGCCTCTGTCTAGCCTGTGTCTAGCCTGTGTCTAGCCTGTGTCTAGCCTGTGTCTAGCCTTTGTCTAGCCTGTGTCAAGTATGTGCCTAGCCTCCGCCTAGCCTGTACCTAGCCAGTGCCTAGCCTGTACCTAGCCAGTACCTAGCCTGTACCTAGCCAGTACCTAGCCTGTTCATAGCCATTATCTAGCCTGTTCATAGCCATTGTCTAGCCTGTGCCTAGCCAGTGTCTAGCCTGTGCCTAGCCAGTGTCTAGTCTGTGCCCAGCCTATGTCAAGCCTGTGTCTAGCCTGTGCCTATCCAGTTTGTAGACTGTGCTTAGCCAGTGTCTAGTCTGTGCCAAGCCAGTGTCTAGCCTGTGTCTAGCCTTTCTAGCCTGTGTCTAGCCTGTGTCTAGCCTGTGTCTAGCCTGTGTCTAGCCTGTGTCTAGCCTGTGTCTAGCCTGTGTCTAGCCTGTGTCCAGCCTTTGTCTAGCCTGTGTCTAGCCATTATCTAGCCTGTTCATAGCTATTGTCTAGCCTGTGCCTAGCCAGTGTCTAGCCTGTGCCTAGCCAGTGTCTAGTCTGTGCCCAGCCTATGTCAAGCCTGTGTCTAGCCTGTGCCTATCCAGTTAGTAGACTGTGCTTAGCCAGTGTCTAGTCTGTGCCAAGCCAGTGTCTAGCCTGTGTCTAGCCTTTTCTAGCCTGTGTCTAGCCAGTGTCTAGCCTGTGTCTAGCCTGTGTCTAGCCTATGTCTAGCCTTTGTCTAGCCTGTGTCTAGCCTGTGTCTAGCCTGTGTCTAGCCTGTGTCTAGCCTGTGTCTAACCTGTGTCTAGCCTGTGTCTAGCCTGTGTCTAGCCTGTGTCTAGCCTGTGTCTAGCCTGTGTCTAGCCTGTGTCTAGCCTGTGTCTAGCCTGTGTCTAGCCTGTGTCTAGCCTGTGTCTAGCCTGTGTCTAGCCTGTGTCTAGCCTGTGTCTATCCTGTGTCTAGCCTGTGTCTAGCCTGTGTCTAGCCTGTTTCTAGCCTGTGTCTAGCCTGTGTCTAGCCTGTGTCTAGCCTGTGTCTAGCCTTTGTCTAGCCTTTGTCTAGCCTTTGTCTAGCTTGTGTCTAGCCTGTGCCCAGCCAGTGTCTAGCCTGTGTCTTGCCTGTGCCTAGCCTGTTTCTAGCCTGTGTCTAGCCCGTGTCTAGCCTCTGTCTACCCTGTGTCTAGCCTGTGTCTAGCCTGTGTCTAGCCTGTGCCTAGCCTGTTTCTAGCCTGTGTCTAGCCCGTGTCTAGCCTGTGTCTAGCCTGTGTCTACCCTGTGTCTAGCCTGTGTCTAGCCTGTGTCTAGCCTGTGCCTAGCCTGAGACTAGCATGTGCACAGCGTATGCCTAGCCAGTGTCTAGCCAGTGCCTAGCCTGTGCCTAGCCAGTTTCTAGCCTGTGTCTAGCATGTGCCTAGCCAGTGTGTAGCCTCTGTCTAGCCTGTGTCTAGTCTGTGTCTTGACAGTGTCTTGCCGGTGTCTAGCCTGTGTCTAGCCTGTGTCTAGCCTGTGTCTAGCCTGTGTCTACCCTTGTTCTAGCCTCTGTCTAGCCTGTGTCTAGCCTGTGCCTAGCCAGTGTCTAGTCTGTGCCCAGCCTGTGTCAAGCCTGTGTCTAGCCTGTGCCTATCCAGTTTGTAGACTGTGCTTAGCCAGTGTCTAGTCTGTGCCAAGCCAGTGTCTAGCCTGTGTCTAGCCTTTTCTAGCCTGTGTCTAGCCTGTGTCTAGCCTGTGTCTATCCTTTGTCTAGCCTGTGTCTAGCCTGTGCCCAGCCAATGTCTAGCCTGTGTCTAGCCTGTGCGTAGCCAGTGTCTAGCCTGTGGCCAGCCAGTGTCTAGCCTGTGCCTAGCCAGTTTCTAGCCTGTGTCTAGCCTGTGCTTAGCCAGTGTCTAGTCTGTGCCAAGCCAGTGTCTAGCCTGTGCCTAGCCAGTGTCTAGCCTGTGTCTAGCCTGTTCCTTGCCTGAGACTGGCATGTGCATAGCGTGTGCCTAGCCAGTGTCTAGAATGTGTCTAGCCTGTGCCTTGCCAGAGACTGCCATGTGCATAGCGTGTGCCTAGCCAGTGCCTAGCCTGTGCCTAGCCTGTGCCTAGCCTGTGCCTAGCCTGTGTCTAACCTGTGTCTAGCCTGTGCCTTGCCTGTGACTGGCATGTGTCTAGCCTGTGCCTTGCCTGAGACTGGCATGTGCATAGCGTGTGCATAGCCAGTGTCCAGCCTGTGTCTAGCCTGTGCTTTGCCTGTGACTGGCATGTGCATAGCCTGTGCCCAGCCAGTGTCTAGCCTGTGCCTAGCCCGTGTCTAGCCTGTGCCTAGCCTGTGCTTAGCCAGTGTCTAGTCTGTGCCAAGCCAGTGTCTAGCCTGTGCCTAGCTTGTGTCTAGCCTGTGTCTAGCCTGTTCCTTGCCTGTGACTGGCATGTGCATAGCCTGTGCCTAGCCAGTGTCTAGCCTGTGTCTAGCCTGTGCCTTGCCTGAGACTGGCATGTGCACAGCGTATGCCTAGCCAGTGTCTAGCCAGTGCCTAGCCTGTGCCTAGCCAGTTTCTAGCCTTTGTCTAGCCTGTGCATAGCCAGAGTCTAGCATGTGCCTAGCCAGTGTCTAGCCTGTGTCTAGCCTGTGTCTAGCTTGTGTCTAGTCTGTGTCTTGACGGTGTCTTGCCGGTGTCAACCCTGTGTCTAGCCTGTGTCTAGCCTGTGCCTAGCCTTTGTCTAGCCTGTGTCAAGTATGTGCCTAGCCTGTACCTAGCCAGTACCTAGCCTGTACCTAGCCAGTACCTAGCCTGTTCATAGCCATTGTCTAGCCTGTTCATAGCCATTGTCTAGCCTGTACCTAGCCAGTGTCTAGCCTGTGCCTAGCCAGTGTCTAGTCTGTGCCCAGCCTGTGTCAAGCCTGTGTCTAGCCTGTGCCTATCCAGATTGTAGACTGTGCTTAGCCAGTGTCTAGTCTGTGCCAAGCCAGTGTCTAGCCTGTGTCTAGCCTTTTCTAGCCTGTGTCTAGCCTGTGTCTAGCCTGTGTCTAGCCTTTGTCTAGCCTGTGCCTAGCCTGTGCCTAGCCTGTGTCTAGCCTGTGTCTAGCCTGTGTCTAGCCTGTGTCTAGCCTGTGTCTAGCCTGTTTCTAGCCTGTGTCTAGCCTGTGTCTAGCTTGTGTCTAGCCTGTGTCTAGCCTTTGTCTAGCCTGTGTCTAGCCTGTGCCCAGCCAGTGTCTAGCCTGTGTCTAGCCTCTGCCTAGCCAGTTTCTAGCCTGTGTCTAGCCTGTGCTTAGCCAGTGTCTAGTCTGTGCCAAGCCAGTGTCTAGCCTGTGCCTAGCCAGTGTCTAGCCTGTGTCTAGCCTGTGTCTAGCCTGTGCCTTGCCTGTGACTGGCATGTGCATAGCCTGTGCCTAGCCCGTGTCTAGCCTGTGCCTTGCCTGAGACTGGCATGTGCCAGTTCATAGCCATTGTCTAGCCTGTTCATAGCCATTGTCTAGCCTGTGCCTAGCCAGTGTCTAGCCTGTGCCTAGCCAGTGTCTAGTCTGTGCCCAGCCTGTGTCAAGCCAGTGTCTAGCCTCTGCCTATCCAGATTTTAGACTGTGCTTAGCCAGTGTCTAGTCTGTGCCAAGCCAGTGTCTAGCCTGTGTCTAGCCTTTTCTAGCCTGTGTCTAGCCTGTGTCTAGCCTTTGTCTAGCCTGTGCCTAGCCTGTGCCTAGCCTGTGTCTAGCCTGTGTCTAGCCTGTGTCAAGCCTGTGTCTAGCCTGTGTCTAGCCTGTTTCTAGCCTGTGTCTAGCCTGTGTCTAGCTTGTGTCTAGCCTGTGTCTAGCCTTTGTCTAGCCTGTGTCTAGCCTGTGCCCAGCCAGTGTCTAGCCTGTGTCTAGCCTGTGCCTAGCCAGTTTCTAGCCTGTGTCTAGCCTGTGCTTAGCCAGTGTCTAGTCTGTGCCAAGCCAGTGTCTAGCCTGTGCCTAGCCAGTGTCTAGCCTGTGTCTAGCCTGTGCCTTGCCTGTGACTGGCATGTGCATAGCCTGTGCCTAGCCCGTGTCTAGCCTGTGTCTAGCCTGTGCCTTGCCTGAGACTGGCATGTGCACAGCGTATGCCTAGCCAGTGTCTAGCCAGTGCCTAGCCTGTGCCTAGCCAGTTTCTAGCCTTTGTCTAGCCTGTGCATAGCCAGAGTCTAGCATGTGCCTAGCCAGTGTGTAGCCTCTGTCTAGCCTGTGTCTAGTCTGTGTCTTGACGGTGTCTTGCCGGTGTCTAGCCTGTGTCTAGCCTGTGCCTTGCCTGTGTCTAGCCTGTGTCTAGCCTGTGTCTAGCCTGTGTCTAGCCTGTGTCTAGCCTGTGTCTAGCCTGTGTCTAGCCTGTGTCTAGCCTGTGTCTAGCCTGTGTCTAGCCTATGTCAAGCCTGTGTCTAGCCTGTGCCTATCCAGTTTGTAGACTGTGCTTAGCCAGTGTCTAGTCTGTGCCAAGCCAGTGTCTAGCCTGTGTCTAGCCTTTTCTAGCCTGTGTCTAGCCAGTGTCTAGCCTGTGTCTAGCCTGTGTCTAGCCTGTGTCTAGCCTTTGTCTAGCCTGTGTCTAGTCTGTGTCTAGCCTGTGTCTAGCCTGAGTCTAACCTGTGTCTAGCCTGTGTCTAGCCTGTGTCTAGCCTGTGTCTAGCCTGTGTCTAGCCTGTGTCTAACCTGTGTCTAGCCTGTGTCCAGCCTGTGTCTAGCCTGTGTCTAGCCTGTGTCTAGCCTGTGCCTAGCCAGGGTCGAGCCTGTGCCCAGCCAGTGTCTAGCCTGTGTCTAGCCTGTGTCTTGCCTGTGCCTAGCCAGTTTCTAGCCTGTGTCTAGCCCGTGTCTAGCCTGTGTCTACCCTGTGTCTAGCCTGTGTCTAGCCTGTGTCTAGCCTGTGCCTAGCCTGTTTCTAGCCTGTGTCTATCCTGTGTCTAGCCTGTGTCTAGCCTGTGTCTAGCCTGTTTCTAGCCTGTGTCTAGCCTGTGTCTAGCTTGTGTCTAGCCTGTGTCTAGCCTTTGTCTAGCCTTTGTCTAGCTTGTGTCTAGCCTGTGCCCAGCCAGTGTCTAGCCTGTGTCTTGCCTGTGCCTAGCCTGTTTCTAGCCTGTGTCTAGCCCGTGTCTAGCCCGTGTCTAGCCTGTGTCTAGCCCGTGTCTAGCCTGTGTCTAGCCTGTGTCTAGCCTGTGTCTAGACTGTGCCTAGCCTGTTTCTAGCCTGTGTCTAGCCTGTGTCTAGCCTGTGCCTAGCCTGTTTCTAGCCTGTGTCTAGCCTGTGTCTAGCCTGTGTCTAGCCTGTGTCTAGCCTGTGCCTTGCCTGAGACTGGCATGTGCACAGCGTATGCCTAGCCAGTGTCTAGCCAGTGCCTAGCCTGTGCCTAGCCAGTTTCTAGCCTTTGTCTAGCCTGTGCATAGCCAGAGTCTAGCATGTGCCTAGCCAGTGTGTAGCCTCTGTCTAGCCTGTGTCTAGTCTGTGTTTTGACGGTGTCTTGCTGTCGGTGTCTTGCCTGTGTCTAGCCTGTGTCTAGCCTGTGTCTAGCCTGTGTCTAGCCTGTGTCTAGCCTGTGCCTAGCCTTTGTCTAGCCTGTGTCAAGTATGTGCCTAGCCTCTGCCTAGCCTGTACCTAGCCAGTGCCTAGCCTGTACCTAGCCAGTACCTAGCCTGTACCTAGCCAGTACCTAGCCTGTTCATAGCCATTGTCTAGCCTGTTCATAGCCATTGTCTAGCCTGTGCCTAGCCAGTGTCTAGCCTGTGCCTAGCCAGTGTCTAGTCTGTGCCCAGCCTGTGTCAAGCCTGTGTCTAGCCTGTGCCTATCCAGTTTGTAGATTGTGCTTAGCCAGTGTCTAGTCTGTGCCAAGCCAGTGTCTAGCCTCTGTCTAGCCTTTTCTAGCCTGTGTCTAGCCTGTGTCTAGCCTGTGTCTAGCCTTTGTCTAGCCTGTGTCTAGCCTGTGCCTAGCCAGTTTCTAGCCTTTGTCTAGCCTGTGCATAGCCAGAGTCTAGCATGTGCCTAGCCAGTGTGTAGCCTCTGTCTAGCCTGTGTCTAGTCTGTGTCTTGACGGTGTCTTGCCGGTGTCTAGCCTGTGTCTAGCCTGTGTCTAGCCTGTGTCTAGCCTGTGTCTAGCCTGTGTCTAGCCTGTGTCTAGCCTGTGTCTAGCCTGTGTCTAGCCTGTGTCTTGCCTGTGTCTAGCCTGTGTCTAGCCTTTGTCTAGCCTGTGTCAAGTATGTGCCTAGCCTCCGCCTAGCCTGTACCTAGCCAGTGCCTAGCCTGTACCTAGCCAGTACCTAGCCTGTACCTAGCCAGTACCTCCTGCCTTTTCATAGCCATTATCTAGCCTGTTCATAGCCATTGTCTAGCCTGTGCCTAGCCAGTGTCTAGCCTGTGCCTAGCCAGTGTCTAGTCTGTGCCCACCCTGTGTCAAGCCTGTGTCTAGCCTGTGCCTATCCAGCTTGTAGACTGTGCTTAGCCAGTGTCTAGTCTGTGCCAAGCCAGTGTCTAGCCTTTTCTAGCCTGTGTCTAGCCAGTGTCTTGCCTGTGTCTAGCCTTTTCTAGCCTGTGTCTAGCCTGTGTCTAGCCTGTGTCTAGCCTGTGTCCAGCCTTTGTCTAGCCTGTGTCTAGCCATTATCTAGCCTGTTCATAGCCATTATCTAGCCTGTTCATAGCCATTGTCTAGCCTGTGCCTAGCCAGTGTCTAGCCTGTGCCTAGCCAGTGTCTAGTCTGTGCCCAGCCTATGTCAAGCCTGTGCCTATCCAGTTTGTAGACTGTGCTTAGCCAGTGTCTAGTCTGTGCCAAGCCAGTGTCTAGCCTGTGTCTAGCCTTTTCTAGCCTGTGTCTAGCCAGTGTCTAGCCTGTGTCTAGCCAGTGTCTAGCCTGTGTCTAGCCTGTGTCTAGCCTGTGTCTAGCCTGTGTCTAGCCTGTGTCTAGCCTGTGTCTAGCCTGTGTCTAGCCTGTGTCTAGCCTGAGTCTAGCCTGTGTCTAGCCTGTGTCTAGCCTGTGTCTAGCCTGTTTCTAGCCTGTGTCTAGCCTGTGTCTAGCCTGTGTCTAGCCTGTGTCAAGCCTGTGTCTAGCCTGTGTCTAGCCTGTGTCTAGCCTGTGTCTAGCCTGTGCCTAGCCAGGGTCGAGCCTGTGCCCAGCCAGTTTCTAGCCTGTGTCTAGCCTGTGTCTTGCCTGTGCCTAGCCAGTTTCTAGCCTGTGTCTAGCCCGTGTCTAGCCTGTGTCTACCCTGTGTCTAGCCTGTGTCTAGCCTGTGTCTAGCCTGTTTCTAGCCTGTGTCTAGCCTGTGTCTAGCTTGTGTCTAGCCTGTGTCTAGCCTTTGTCTAGCCATTGTCTAGCTTGTGTCTAGCCTGTGCCCAGCCAGTGTCTAGCCTGTGTCTTGCCTGTGCCTAGCCTGTTTCTAGCCTGTGTCTAGCCTGTGTCTAGCCTGTGTCTACCCTGTGTCTAGCCTGTGTCTAGCCTGTGTCTAGCCTGTGCCTAGCCTGTTTCTAGCCTGTGTCTAGCCCGTGTCTAGCCTGTGTCTAGCCTGTGTCTGTGTCTAGCCTGTGTCTAGCCTGTGTCTAGCCTGTGTCTAGCCTGTGTCTAGCCTGTGTCTAGCCTGTGTCTAGCCTGTGCCTAGCCTGTTTCTAGCCTGTGTCTAGCCTGTGTTTAGCCTGTGTCTAGCCTGTGTCTAGCCTGTGTCTAGCCTGTGTCTAGCCTGTGTCTAGCCTGTGTCTAGCCTGTTTCTAGCCTGTGTCTAGCCAGTGTCTAGCCAGTGTCTAGCCTGTGTCTAGCCTGTGCCTTGCCTGTGACTGGCATCTGCATAGCCTGTGCCTAGCCCGTGTCTAGCCTGTGTCTAGCCTGTGCCTTGCCTGAGACTGGCATGTGCACAGCGTATGCCTAGCCAGTGTCTAGCCAGTGCCTAGCCTGTGCCTAGCCAGTTTCTAGCCTGTGTCTAGCATGTGCCTAGCCAGTGTGTAGCCTCTGTCTAGCCTGTGTCTAGTTTGTGTCTTGACGGTGTCTTGCCGGTGTCTAGCCTGTGTCTAGCCTGTGTCTAGCCTGTGTCTAGCCTGTGTCTAGCCTGTGTCTAGCCTGTGTCTAGCCTGTGTCTAGCCTGTGTCTACCCTTGTTCTAGCCTGTGTCTAGCCTGTGTCTAGCCTGTGCCTAGCCTTTGTCTAGCCTGTGCCTAGCCTTTGTCTAGCCTGTGTCAAGTATGTGCCTAGCCTCTGCCTAGCCTGTACCTAGCCAGTGCCTAGCCTGTACCTAGCCAGTACCTAGCCTGTACCTAGCCAGTACCTAGCCTGTACCTAGCCAGTACCTAGCCTGTTCATAGCCATTGTCTAGCCTGTTCATAGCCATTGTCTAGCCTGTGCCTAGCCAGTGTCTAGCCTGTGCCTAGCCAGTGTCTAGTCTGTGCCCAGCCTGTGTCAAGCCTGTGTCTAGCCTGTGCCTATCCAGTTTGTAGATTGTGCTTAGCCAGTGTCTAGTCTGTGCCAAGCCAGTGTCTAGCCTGTGTCTTGCCTGTGTCTAGCCTGTGTCTAGCCTGTGTCTAGCCTGTGTCTATCCTGTGTCAAGCCTGTGTCTAGCCTTTGTCTAGCCTGTGTCTAGCCTGTGTCTAGCCTGTGTCTAGCCTGTGTCTAGCCTGTGTCTAACCTGTGTCTAGCCTGTGTCTAGCCTGTGTCTAGCCTGTGTCTAGCCTGTGTCTAACCTGTGTCTAGCCTGTGTCTAGCTTGTGTCTAGCCTGTGTCTAGCCTGTGCCTAGCCAGTGTCGAGCCTGTGCCCAGCCAGTGTCTAGCCTGTGTCTAGCCTGTGTCTAGCCTGTGTCTAGCCTGTGTCTAGCCTGTGCCTAGCCAGTTTCTAGCCTGTGTCTAGCCTGTGCTTAGCCAGTGTCTAGTCTGTGCCAAGCCCGTGTCTAGCCTGTGTCTAGCCTGTGTCTAGCCTGTGTCTAGCCTGTGTCTAGCCTGTGTCTAGCCTGTGTCTAGCCTGTGTCTAGCCTGTGTCTAGCCTGTGTCTAGCCTGTGTCTAGCCTGTGTCTAGCCTGTGTCTAGCCTGTGTCCAGCCTGTGCCTAGCCTGTGTCTAGCTTGTGTCTAGCCTGTGTCTAGCCTGTGTCTAGCCTGTGTCTAGCCTGTGTCTAGCCTGTGTCTAGCCTGTGTCTAGCCTGTGCCTAGCCTGTGTCTAGCCTGTGTCTAGCCTGTGTCTAGCCTGTGTCTAGCCTGTGTCTAGCCTGTGTCTAGCCTGTGCCTAGCCAGTGTCTAGCCTGTGTCTAGCCTGTGCCTTGCCTGTGACTGGCATGTGACTGGCATGTGCATAGCCTGTGCCTAGCCAGTGTCTAGCCCTGTGTCTGGCCTGTGTCTAGCCTGTGCCTTGCCTGTGACTGGCATGTGACTGGCATGTGCATAGCCTGTGCCTAGCCAGTGTCTAGCCTGTGTCTAGCCTGTGCCTTGCCTGAGACTGGCATGTGCATAGCGTGTGCCTAGCCAGTGCCTAGCTAGTGTTTAGCCTGTGCCTAGCCTGTGCCTAGCCTGTGTCTAGCCTGTGCCTTGCCTGTGACTGGCATGTGACTGGCATGTGCATAGCCTGTGCCTAGCCAGTGTCTAGCCTGTGTCTAGCCTGTTCCTTGCCTGAGACTGGCATGTGCATAGCGTGTGCCTAGCCAGTGTCTAGAATGTGTCTAGCCTGTGCCTTGCCAGAGACTGGCATGTGCATAGCGTGTGCCTAGCCAGTGCCTAGCCTGTGCCTAGCCTGTACCTAGCCTGTGTCTAGCCTGTGTCTAGCCTGTGCCTTGCCTGTGACTTGCATGTGTCTAGCCTGTGCCTTGCCTGAGACTGGCATGTGCATAGCGTGTGCCTAGCCAGTGTCTAGCCAGTGCCTAGCCTGTGCCTAGCCTGTGCCTAGCCTGTGTCCAGCCTGTGTCTAGCCTGTGCTTTGCCTGTGACTGGCATGTGCATAGCCTGTGCCTAGCCAGTGTCTAGCCTGTGTCTAGCTTGTGCCTTGCATGAGACTGGCATGTGCATAGCTTGTGCCTAGCCAGTGTCTAGCCAGTGCCTAGCCTGTGCCTAGCCTGTGTCTAGCCTGTGTCTAGCCTGTGTCTAGCCTGTGTCTAGCCTGTGTCTAGCCTGTTTCTAGCCTGTGTCTAGCCTGTGTCTAGCCTGTGTCTAACCTGTGTCAAGCCTGTGTCTAGCCTGTGTCTAGCCTGTGTCTAGCCTGTGTCTAGCCTGTGTCTAGCCTGTGCCTAGCCAGGGTCGAGCCTGTGTCCAGCCTGTGTCTAGCCTGTGCTTTGCCTGTGACTGGCATGTGCATAGCCTGTGCCTAGCCAGTGTCTAGCCTGTGTCTAGCCTGTGCCTTGCATGAGACTGGCATGTGCATAGCTTGTGCCTAGCCAGTGTCTAGCCAGTGCCTAGCCTGTGCCTAGCCTGTGCCTAGCCTGTGTCCAGCCTGTGTCTAGCCTGTGCTTTGCCTGTGACTGGCATGTGCATAGCCTGTGCCTAGCCAGTGTCTAGCCTGTGTCTAGCTTGTGCCTTGCATGAGACTGGCATGTGCATAGCTTGTGCCTAGCCAGTGTCTAGCCAGTGCCTAGCCTGTGCCTAGCCTGTGTCTAGCCTGAGTCTAACCTGTGTCTAGCCTGTGTCTAGCCTGTGTCTAGCCTGTTTCTAGCCTGTGTCTAGCCTGTGTCTAGCCTGTGTCTAACCTGTGTCAAGCCTGTGTCTAGCCTGTGTCTAGCCTGTGTCTAGCCTGTGTCTAGCCTGTGCCTAGCCAGGGTCGAGCCTGTGCCCAGCCAGTGTCTAGCCTGTGTCTAGCCTGTGTCTTGCCTGTGCCTAGCCAGTTTCTAGCCTGTGTCTAGCCCGTGTCTAGCCTGTGTCTACCCTGTGTCTAGCCTGTGTCTAGCCTGTGTCTAGCCTGTTTCTAGCCTGTGTCTAGCCTGTGTCTGGCTTGTGTCTAGCCTGTGTCTAGCCTTTGTCTAGCCTTTGTCTAGCTTGTGTCTAGCCTGTGCCCAGCCTGTGTCTAGCCTGTGTCTTGCCTGTGCCTAGCCTGATTCTAGCCTGTGTCTAGCCCGTGTCTAGCCTGTGTCTACCCTGTGTCTAGCCTATGTCTAGCCTGTGTCTAGCCTGTGCCTAGCCTGTTTCTAGCCTGTGTCTAGCCCGTGTCTAGCCTGTGTCTAGCCTGTGTCTACCCTGTGTCTAGCCTGTGTCTAGCCTGTGTGTAGCCTGTGTCTAGCCTGTGTCTAGCCTGTGTCTAGCCTGTGCCTAGCCTGTTTCTAGCCTGTGTCTAGCCTGTGTCTAGCCTGTGTCTAGCCTGTGTCTAGCCTGTGTCTAGCCTGTGTCTAGCCTGTGTCTAGCCTGTGTCTAGCCTGTTTCTAGCCTGTGTCTAGCCAGTGTCTAGCCTGTGTCTAGCCTGTGCCTTGCCTGTGACTGGCATCTGCATAGCCTGTGCCTAGCCCGTGTCTAGCCTGTGTCTAGCCTGTGCCTTGCCTGAGACTGGCATGTGCACAGCGTATGCCTAGCCAGTGTCTAGCCAGTGCCTAGCCTGTGCCTAGCCAGTTTCTAGCCTGTGTCTAGAATGTGCCTAGCCAGTGTGTAGCCTCTGTCTAGCCTGTGTCTAGTCTGTGTCTTGACGGTGTCTTGCCGGTGTCTAGCCTGTGTCTAGCCTGTGTCTAGCCTGTGTCTAGCCTGTGTCTAGCCTGTGTCTAGCCTGTGTCTACCCTTGTTCTAGCCTGTGTCTAGCCTGTGTCTAGCCTGTGTCTAGCCTGTGCCTAGCCTTTGTCTAGCCTGTGCCTAGCCTTTGTCTAGCCTGTGTCAAGTATGTGCCTAGCCTCTGCCTAGCCTGTACCTAGCCAGTGCCTAGCCTGTACCTAGCCAGTACCTAGCCTGTACCTAGCCAGTACCTAGCCTGTACCTAGCCAGTACCTAGCCTGTTCATAGCCATTGTCTAGCCTGTTCATAGCCATTGTCTAGCCTGTGCCTAGCCAATGTCTAGCCTGTGCCTAGCCAGTGTCTAGTCTGTGCCCAGCCTGTGTCAAGCCTGTGTCTAGCCTGTGCCTATCCAGTTTGTAGATTGTGCTTAGCCAGTGTCTAGTCTGTGCCAAGACAGTGTCTAGCCTGTAACTTGCCTGTGTCTAGCCTGTGTCTAGCCTGTGTCTAGCCTGTGTCTATCCTGTGTCAAGCCTGTGTCTAGCCTGTGTCTAGCCTGTGTCTTGCCTGTGCCTAGCCAGTTTCTAGCCTGTGTCTAGCCCGTGTCTAGCCTGTGTCTACCCTGTGTCTAGCCTGTGTCTAGCCTGTGTCTAGCCTGTTTCTAGCCTGTGTCTAGCCTGTGTCTGGCTTGTGTCTAGCCTGTGTCTAGCCTTTGTCTAGCCTTTGTCTAGCTTGTGTCTAGCCTGTGCCCAGCCTGTGTCTAGCCTGTGTCTTGCCTGTGCCTAGCCTGTTTCTAGCCTGTGTCTAGCCCGTGTCTAGCCTGTGTCTACCCTGTGTCTAGCCTATGTCTAGCCTGTGTCTAGCCTGTGCCTAGCCTGTTTCTAGCCTGTGTCTAGCCCGTGTCTAGCCTGTGTCTAGCCTGTGTCTACCCTGTGTCTAGCCTGTGTCTAGCCTGTGTCTAGCCTGTGTCTAGCCTGTGTCTAGCCTGTGCCTAGCCTGTTTCTAGCCTGTGTCTAGCCTGTGTCTAGCCTGTGTCTAGCCTGTGTCTAGCCTGTGTCTAGCCTGTGTCTAGCCTGTGTCTAGCCTGTTTCTAGCCTGTGTCTAGCCAGTGTCTAGCCTGTGTCTAGCCTGTGCCTTGCCTGTGACTGGCATCTGCATAGCCTGTGCCTAGCCCGTGTCTAGCCTGTGTCTAGCCTGTGCCTTGCCTGAGACTGGCATGTGCACAGCGTATGCCTAGCCAGTGTCTAGCCAGTGCCTAGCCTGTGCCTAGCCAGTTTCTAGCCTGTGTCTAGCATGTGCCTAGCCAGTGTGAAGCCTCTGTCTAGCCTGTGTCTAGTCTGTGTCTTGACGGTGTCTTGCCGGTGTCTAGCCTGTGTCTAGCCTGTGTCTAGCCTGTGTCTAGCCTGTGTCTAGCCTGTGCCTAGCCTTTGTCTAGCCTGTGCCTAGCCTTTGTCTAGCCTGTGTCAAGTATGTGCCTAGCCTCTGCCTAGCCTGTACCTAGCCAGTGCCTAGCCTGTACCTAGCCAGTACCTAGCCTGTACCTAGCCAGTACCTAGCCTGTACCTAGCCAGTACCTAGCCTGTTCATAGCCATTGTCTAGCTTGTTCATAGCCATTGTCTAGCCTGTGCCTAGCCAATGTCTAGCCTGTGCCTAGCCAGTGTCTAGTCTGTGCCCAGCCTGTGTCAAGCCTGTGTCTAGCCTGTGCCTATCCAGTTTGTAGATTGTGCTTAGCCAGTGTCTAGTCTGTGCCAAGACAGTGTCTAGCCTGTAACTTGCCTGTGTCTAGCCTGTGTCTAGCCTGTGTCTAGCCTGTGTCTATCCTGTGTCAAGCCTGTGTCTAGCCTTTGTCTAGCCTGTGTCTAGCCTGTGTCTAGCCTGTGTCTAGCCTGTGTCTAGCCTGTGTCTAACCTGTGTCTAGCCTGTGTCTAGCCTGTGTCTAGCCTGTGTCTAGCCTGTGTCTAACCTGTGTCTAGCCTGTGTCTAGCCTGTGTCTAGCCTGTGTCTAGCCTGTGTCTAGCCTGTGCCTAGCCAGTGTCGAGCCTGTGCCCAGCCAGTGTCTAGCCTGTGTCTAGCCTGTGTCTAGCCTGTGTCTAGCCTGTGTCAAGCCTGTGCCTAGCCAGTTTCTAGCCTGTGTCTAGCCTGTGCTTAGCCAGTGTCTAGTCTGTGCCAAGCCCGTGTCTAGCCTGTGTCTAGCCTTTGTCTAGCCTGTGTCTAGCCTTTGTCTAGCCTGTGTCTAGCCTGTGTCTAGCCTGTGTCTAGCCTGTGTCTAGCCTGTGTCTAGCCTGTGTCTACCCTGTGTCTAGCCTGTGTCCAGCCTGTGCCTAGCCTGTGTCTAGCTTGTGTCTAGCCTGTGTCTAGCCTTTGTCTAGCCTGTGTCTAGCCTTTGTCTAGCCTGTGTCTAGCCTGTGCCTAGCCTGTGTCTAGCCTGTGTCTAGCCTGTGTCTAGCCTGTGTCTAGCCTGTGTCTAGCCTGTGCCTAGCCAGGGTCTAGCCTGTGTCTAGCCTGTGCCTTGCTTGTGACTGGCATGTGACTGGCATGTGACTGGCATGTGCATTGCCTGTGCCTAGCCAGTGTCTAGCCTGTGTCTAGCCTGTGCCTTGCCTGAGACTGGCATGTGCATAGCGTGTGCCTAGCCAGTGCCTAGCTAGTGCCTAGCCTGTGCCTAGCCTGTGCCTAGCCTGTGTCTAGCCTGTGCCTTGCCTGTGACTGGCATGTGACTGGCATGTGCATAGCCTGTGCCTAGCCAGTGTCTAGCCTGTGTCTAGCCTGTTCCTTGCCTGAGACTGGCATGTGCATAGCGTGTGCCTAGCCAGTGTCTAGAATGTGTCTAGCCTGTGCCTTGCCAGAGACTGGCATGTGCATAGCGTGTGCCTAGCCAGTGCCTAGTCTGTGCCTAGCCTGTACCTAGCCTGTGTCTAGCCTGTGTCTAGCCTGTGCCTTGCCTGTGACTTGCATGTGTCTAGCCTGTGCCTTGCCTGAGACTGGCATGTGCATAGCGTGTGCCTAGCCAGTGTCTAGCCAGGGCCTAGCCTGTGCCTAGCCTGTGCCTAGCCTGTGTCCAGCCTGTGTCTAGCCTGTGCATTGCCTGTGACTGGCATGTGCATAGCCTGTGCCTAGCCAGTGTCTAGCCTGTGTCTAGCTTGTGCCTTGCATGAGACTGGCATGTGCATAGCTTGTGCCTAGCCAGTGTCTAGCCAGTGCCTAGCCTGTGCCTAGCCTGTGCCTAGCCTGTGTCTAGCCTGTGTCTAGCCTGTGCCTTGCCTGTGACTGGCATGTGCATAGCCTGTGCCTAGCCAGTGTCTAGCTTGTGTCTAGCCTGTGCCTTGCCTGAGACAGGCATGTGTCTAGCCAGTGCATACCCTGTGCCTAGCCAGTGTATAGCCTTTGTCTAGCCTGTGCATAGCCTGTGCCTAGCCTGTGCCTAGCTTGTGCCTAGCCTGTGCCTAGCCTGTGGCTAGCCTGTGCCTAGCCTATGCCTAGCCTGTGTCTAGCCTGTGTCTAGCCTGTGTCTAGCCTGTGTCTAGCCTGTGTCTAGCCTGTGTCTAGCCTTTGTCTAGCCTGTGTCTAGCCTGTGTCTAGCCTTTGTCTAGCCTGTGCCTAGCTTGTGTCTAGCCTGTGCCTAGCTTGTGTCTAGCCTGTGTCTAGCTTGTGTCTAGCCTGTGTCTAGCCTTTGTCTAGCTTGTGTCTAGCCTGTGCCCAGCCAGTGTCTAGCCTGTGTCTTGCCTGTGCCTAGCCTGTTTCTAGCCTGTGTCTAGCCCGTGTCTAGCCTGTGTCTACCCTGTGTCTAGCCTGTGTCTAGCCTGTGTCTAGCCTGTGCCTAGCCTGTTTCTAGCCTGTGTCTAGCCCGTGTCTAGCCTGTGTCTACCCTGTGTCTAGCCTGTGTCTAGCCTGTGTCTAACCTGTGCCTAGCCTGTTTCTAGCCTGTGTCTAGCCTGTGTCTAGCCTGTGTCTAGCCTGTGTCTAGCCTGTGTCTAGCCTGTGTCTAGCCTGTTTCTAGCCTGTGTCTAGCCAGTGTCTAGCCTGTGCCTTGCCTGTGACTGGCATGTGCATAGCCTGTGCCTAGCCCGTGTCTAGCCTGTGTCTAGCCTGTGCCTTGGCTGAGACTGGCATGTGCACAGCGTATGCCTAGCCAGTGTCTAGCCAGTGCCTAGCCAGTGCCTAGCCAGTTTCTAGCCAGTGTCTAGCCTGTGCATAGCCAGAGTCTAGCATGTGCCTAGCCAGTGTGTAGCCTCTGTCTAGCCTGTGTCTAGTCTGTGTCTTGACGGTGTCTTGCCGGTGTCTAGCCTGTGTCTAGCCTGTGTCTAGCCTGTGTCTAGCCTGTGTCTAGCCTGTGTCTAGCCTGTGTCTAGCCTGTGCCTAGCCTAGCCTTTGTCTAGCCTGTGTCAAGTATGTGCCTAGCATCTGCCTAGCCTGTACCTAGCCAGTACCTAGCCTGTACCTAGCCAGTACCTAGCCTGTACCTAGCCAGTACCTAGCCTGTTCATAGCCATTGTCTAGCCTGTTCATAGCCATTGTCTAGCCTGTGCCTAGCCAGTGTCTAGCCTGTGCCTAGCCAGTGTCTAGCCTGTGCCTAGCCAGTGTCTAGTCTGTGCCCAGCCTGTGTCAAGCCTGTGTCTAGCCTGTGCCTATCCAGTTTGTAGATTGTGCTTAGCCAGTGTCTACTCTGTGCCAAGCCAGTGTCTAGCCTGTGTCTAGCCTTTTCTAGCCTGTGTCTAGCCTGTGTCTAGCCTCTGTCTAGCCTGTGTCTAGCCTTTGTCTAGCCTGTGTCTAGCCTGTGTCTAGCCTGTGTCTAGCCTGTGCCTAGCCTGTGCCTAGCCAGTGTCGAGCCTGTGCCCAGCCAGTGTCTAGCCTGTGTCTAGCCTGTGTCTAGCCTGTGCCTAGCCAGTTTCTAGCCTGTGTCTAGCCTGTGCTTAGCCAGTGTCTAGTCTGTGCCAAGCCCGTGTCTAGCCTGTGTCTAGCCTGTGTCTAGCCTGTGTCTAGCCTGTGTCTAGCCTGTGTCTAGCCTGTGTCTACCCTGTGTCTAGCCTGTGCCTAGCCAGTGTCTAGCCTGTGTCTAGCCTGTGCCTTGCCTGTGACTGGCATGTGACTGGCATGTGCATAGCCTGTGCCTAGCCAGTGTCTAGCCCGTGTCTAGCCTGTGCCTTGCCTGTGACTGGCATGTGACTGGCATGTGACTGGCATGTGCATAGCCTGTGCCTAGCCAGTGTCTAGCCTGTGTCTAGCCTGTGCCTTGCCTGAGACTGGCATGTGCATAGCGTGTGCCTAGCCAGTGCCTAGCTAGTGCCTAGCCTGTGCCTAGCCAGTGCCTAGCCTGTGTCTAGCCTGTGCCTTGCCTGTGACTGGCATGTGACTGGCATGTGACTGGCATGTGCATAGCCTGTGCCTAGCCAGTGTCTAGCCTGTGTCTAGCCTGTTCCTTGCCTGAGACTGGCATGTGCATAGCGTGTGCCTAGCAAGTGTCTAGAATGTGTCTAGCCTGTGCCTTGCCAGAGACTGGCATGTGCATAGCGTGTGCGTAGCCAGTGCCTAGCCTGTGCCTAGCCTGTGCCTAGCCTGTGTCTAGCCTGTGTCTAGCCTGTGCCTTGCCTGTGACTGGCATGTGTCTAGCCTGTGCCTTGCCTGAGACTGGCATGTGCATAGCGTGTGCCTAGCCAGTGTCTAGCCAGTGCCTAGGCTGTGCCTAGCCTGTGCCTAGCCTGTGTCCAGCCTGTGTCTAGCCTGTGCTTTGCCTGTGACTGGCATGTGCATAGCCTGTGCCTAGCCAGTGTCTAGCCTGTGTCTAGCTTGTGCCTTGCGTGAGACTGGCATGTGCATAGCTTGTGCCTAGCCAGTGTCTAGCCAGTGCCTAGCCTGTGCCTAGCCTGCGCCTAGCCTGTGTCTAGCGTGTGTCTAGCCTGTGCCTTGCCTGTGACTGGCATGTGCATAGCCTGTGCCTAGCCAGTGTCTAGTTTGTGTCTAGCCTGTGCCTTGCCTGAGACAGGCATGTGTCTAGCCAGTGCCTAGCCTGTGCCTAGCCAGTGTATAGCCTTTGTCTAGCCTGTGCATAGCCTGTGCCTAGCCTGTGCCTAGCTTGTGCCTAGCCTGTGCCTAGCCTGTGGCTAGCCTGTGCCTAGCCTATGCCTAGCCTGTGTCTAGCCTGTGTCTAGCCTGTGCCTAGCCTATGCCTAGCCTGTGTCTAGCCTGTGTCTAGCCTGTGTCTAGCCTGTGTCTAGCCTGAGTCTATTCTGTGTCTAGCCCGTGTCTAGCCTTTGTCTAGCCTGTGTCTAGCCTGTGTCTAGCCATTGTCTAGCCTGTGCCTAGCTTGTGTCTAGCCTGTGTCTAGCCAGTGTCTAGCCTGTGTCTAGACTGTTTCTAGCCTGTGTCTAGCCTGTGTCCAGCCTGTGTTTAGCTTGTGTCTAGCCTGTGTCTAGCCTGTGTCTAGCCTGTGCCTAGCCTGTGTCTAGCCTGTGTCTAGCCTGTGTCTAGCCTGTGTCTAGCTTGTGTCTAGCCTGTGTCTAGCCTGTGTCTAGCCTGAGTCTAGCCTGTGTCTAGCCTGTGTCTAGCCTGTTTCTAGCCTGTGCCTTGCCTGTGACTGGCATGTAACTGGCATGTGCATAGCCTGTGCCTAGCCAGTGTCTAGCCTGTGTCTAGCCTGTGCCTTGCCTGTGACTGGCATGTGCATAGCCTGTGTCTACCCTGTGCCTAGCCAGTTTCTAGCCTGTGTCTAGCCTGTGCTTAGCCAGTGTCTAGTCTGTGCCAAGCCCGTGTCTAGCCTGTGTCTAGCCTGTGTCTAGCCTGTGTCTAGCCTGTGTCTAGCCTGTGTCTACCCTGTGTCTAGCCAGTGCCTAGCCAGTGTCTAGCCAGTGCCTAGCCAGTGTCTAGCCTGTGTCTAGCCTGTGCCTTGCCTGTGACTGGCATGTGACTGGCATGTGACTGGCATGTGCATAGCCTGTGCCTAGCCAGTGTCTAGCCCGTGTCTAGCCTGTGCCTTGCCTGTGACTGGCATGTGACTGGCATGTGACTGGCATGTGCATAGCCTGTGCCTAGCCAGTGTCTAGCCTGTGTCTAGCCTGTGCCTTGCCTGAGACTGGCATGTGCATAGCGTGTGCCTAGCCAGTGCCTAGCTAGTGCCTAGCCTGTGCCTAGCCTGTGCCTAGCCTGTGTCTAGCCTGTGCCTTGCCTGTGACTGGCATGTGACTGGCATGTGCATAGCCTGTGCCTAGCCAGTGTCTAGCCTGTGTCTAGCCTGTTCCTTGCCTAGACTGGCATGTGCATAGCGTGTGCCTAGCCAGTGCCTAGCCTGTGCCTAGCCTGTGTCTAGCCTGTGTCTAGCCTGTGCCTTACCTGTGACTGGCATGTGTCTAGCCTGTGCCTTGCCTGAGACTGGCATGTGCATAGCGTGTGCCTAGCCAGTGTCTAGCCAGTGCCTAGCCTGTGCCTAGCCTGTGCCTAGCCTGTGTCCAGCCTGTGTCTAGCCTGTGCTTTGCCTGTGACTGGCATGTGCATAGCCTTTGCCTAGCCAGTGTCTAGCCTGTGTCTAGCTTGTGCCTTGCGTGAGACTGGCATGTGCATAGCTTGTGCCTAGCCAGTGTCTAGCCAGTGCCTAGCCTGTGCCTAGCCTGTGCCTAGCCTGTGTCTAGCCTGTGTCTAGCCTGTGCCTTGCCTGTGACTGGCATGTGCATAGCCTGTGCCTAGCCAGTGTCTAGTTTGTGTCTAGCCTGTGCCTTGCCTGAGACAGGCATGTGTCTAGCCTGTGCCTAGCCTGTGCCTAGCCTGTGCCTAGCCTGTGCCTAGCTTGTGCCTAGCCTGTGCCTAGCGTGTGGCTAGCCCGTGTCTAGCCTTTGTCTAGCCCGTGTCTAGCCTTTGTCTAGCCTGTGTCTAGCCTGTGCCTAGCTTGTGTCTAGCCTGTGTCTAGCCTGTGTCTAGCCTGTGTCTAGACTGTTTCTAGCCTGTGTCTAGCCTGTGTCCAGCCTGTGTCTAGCTTGTGTCTAGCCTGTGTCTAGCCTGTGTCTAGCCTGTGCCTAGCCTGTGTCTAGCCTGTGTCTAGCCTGTGTCTAGCCTGTGTCTAGCCTGTGTCTAGCTTGTGTCTAGCCTGTGTCTAGCCTGTGTCTAGCCTGTGTCTAGCCTGTGTCTAGCCTGTGTCTAGCCTGTGCCTAGCCTGTGTCTAGCCTGTGTCTAGCCTGTGTCTAGCCTGTTTCTAGCCTGTGCCTTGCCTGTGACTGGCATGTGACTGGCATGTGCATAGCCTGTGCCTAGCCAGTGTCTAGCCTGTGTCTAGCCTGTGCCTTGCCTGTGACTGGCATGTGCATAGCATGTGTCTAGCCTGTGTCTAGCCTGTGCCTTGCCTGAGACAGGCATGTGCATAGCGTGTGCCTAGCCAGTGTCTAGCCAGTGCCTAGCCTGTGCCTAGCCAGTGTCTAGCCTGTGTCCAGCCTGTGTCTAGCCTGTGTCTAGCCTGTGTCTAGCCTGTGTCTCGCCTGTGCCTAGCCTGTGTCTAGCCTGTGTCTAGCCTGTGTCTAGCCTGTGTCTAGCCTGTGTCTAGCCTGTGTCTAGCCTGTGTCTAGCCTGTGTCTAGCCTGTGTCTAGCCTGTGTCTAGCCTGTGTCTAGCCTGTGCCTAGCCTGTGTCTAGCCTGTGTCTAGCCTGTGTCTAGCCTGTTTCTAGCCTGTGCCTTGCCTGTGACTGGCATGTGACTGGCATGTGCATAGCCTGTGCCTAGCCAGTGTCTAGCCTGTGTCTAGCCTGTGCCTTGCCTGTGACTGGCATGTGCATAGCATGTGTCTAGCCTGTGTCTAGCCTGTGCCTTGCCTGAGACAGGCATGTGCATAGCGTGTGCCTAGCCAGTGTCTAGCCAGTGCCTAGCCTGTGCCTAGCCAGTGTCTAGCCTTTGTCTAGCCTGTGCATAGCCTGTGTCTAGCCTGTGCCTAGCCAGTGTATAGCCTCTGTCTAGCCTGTGTCTAGTCTGTGTTTAGCCGGTGTCCAGCCGCTGTCCAGCCTGTGCCTAGCCTGTGACTGGCCTGTGCCTAGCCTGTGCCTAGCTTGTGCCTAGCCTGTGCCTAGCCTGTGCCTAGCCTGTGCCTAGCCTGTGCCTAACCTGTGCCTAGCCTGTGCCTAGCCTGTGCCTAGCCTGTGCATAGCCTATACCTAGCCTGTGTCTAGCCTGTGTCTAGCCTGTGTCTAGCCTGTGTCTAGCCTGTGTCTAGCCTGTGCCTAGCCTGTGTCTAGCCTGTGTTTAGCTTGTGCCTTGCCTGTGACTGGCATGTGCATAGCCTGTGCCTAGCCAGTGTCTAGCCTGTGTCTAGCCTGTGCCTTGCCTGAGACGGGCATGTGCATAGCGTGTGCCTAGCCAGTGTCTAGCCAGTGCCTAGCCTATGCCTAGCTAGTGTCTAGCCTTTGTCTAGCCTGTGTCTAGCCTGTGTCTAGCCTGTGCCTTGCCTGTGACTGGCATGTGCATAGCCTGTGCCTAGCCAGTGCCTAGCCTGTGTCTAGCCTGTGCCTTGCCTGAGACTGGCATGTGTATAGCGTGTGCCTAGCCAGTGTCTAGCCAGTGCCTAGTCTGTGCCTAGCCTGTGCCTAGCCTGTGTCTAGCCTGTGTCTAGCCTGTGTCTAGCCTGTGCCTTGCCTGTGACTGGCATGTGCATAACCTGTTCCAAGCCAGTGTCTAGCCTGTGTCTAGCCTGTGCCTTGCCTGACACAGGCATGTGCATAGCGTGTGCCTAGCCAGTGTCTAGCCAGTGCCTAGCCTGTGCCTAACCAGTGTATAGCCTGTGTCTAGCCTGTGCCTAGCCAGTGTATAGCCTCTGTCTAGCCTGTGTCTCGTCTGTGTCTAGCCGGTGTCTATCCGGTGTCTAGCCTGTGCCTAGCCTGTGCCTAGCCTGTGCCTAGCCTGTGACTGGCCTGTGCCTAGCCTGTGACTGGCCTGTGCCTAGCCTGTGACTAGCTTGTGCCTAGCCAGTGCCTAGCCTGTGCCTAGCCTGTGCCTAGCCTGTGCCTAGCCTGTGCCTAGCCTGTGCCTAGCCTCTGCCTAGCCTGTACCTAGCCTATGCCTAGCCTGTGTCTAGCCTGTGCCTTGCCTGTGACCGGCATGTGACTGGCATGTGACTGGCATGTGCATAGCCTGTGCCTAGCCAGTGTCTAGCCCGTGTCTAGCCTGTGCCTTTCCTGTGACTGGCATGTGACTGGCATGTGACTGGCATGTGCATAGCCTGTGCCTAGCCAGTGTCTAGCCTGTGTCTAGCCTGTGCCTTGCCTGAGACTGGCATGTGCATAGCGTGTGCCTAGCCAGTGCCTAGCTAGTGCCTAGCCTGTGCCTAGCCTGTGCCTAGCCTGTGTCTAGCCTGTGCCTTGCCTGTGACTGGCATGTGACTGGCATGTCAATAGCCTGTGCCTAGCCAGTGTCTAGCCAGTGCCTAGCCTGTGCCTAACCAGTGTATAGCCTGTGTCTAGCCTGTGCCTAGCCAGTGTATAGCCTCTGTCTAGCCTGTGTCTCGTCTGTGTCTAGCCGGTGTCTATCCGGTGTCTAGCCTGTGCCTAGCCTGTGCCTAGCCTGTGCCTAGCCTGTGCCTAGCCTGTGCCTAGCCTGTGACTGGCCTGTGCCTAGCCTGAGACTAGCTTGTGCCTAGCCAGTGCCTAGCCTGTGCCTAGCCTGTGCCTAGCCTGTGCCTAGCCTGTGCCTAGCCTGTGCCTAGCCTGTGCCTAGCCTGTGCCTAGCCTCTGCCTAGCCTGTACCTAGCCTATGCCTAGCCTGTGTCTAGCCTGTGTCTAGCCTGTGCCTTGCCTGTGACTGGCATGTGACTGGCATGTGACTGGCATGTGCATAGCCTGTGCCTAGCCAGTGTCTAGCCCGTGTCTAGCCTGTGCCTTTCCTGTGACTGGCATGTGACTGGCATGTGACTGGCATGTGCATAGCCTGTGCCTAGCCAGTGTCTAGCCTGTGTCTAGCCTGTGCCTTGCCTGAGACTGGCATGTGCATAGCGTGTGCCTAGCCAGTGCCTAGCTAGTGCCTAGCCTGTGCCTAGCCTGTGCCTAGCCTGTGTCTAGCCTGTGCCTTGCCTGTGACTGGCATGTGACTGGCATGTCAATAGCCTGTGCCTAGCCAGTGTCTAGCCTGTGTCTAGCCTGTTCCTTGCCTGAGACTGGCATGTGCATAGCGTGTGCCTAGCCAGTGCCTAGCCTGTGCCTAGCCTGTGTCTAGCCTGTGTCTAGCCTGTGCCTTGCCTGTGACTGGCATGTGTCTAGCCTGTGCCTTGCCTGAGACTGGCATGTGCATAGCGTGTGCCTAGCCAGTGTCTAGCCAGTGCCTAGCCTGTGCCTAGCCTGTGCCTAGCCTGTGTCCAGCCTGTGTTTAGCTTGTGCCTTGCCTGTGACTGGCATGTGCATAGCCTGTGCCTAGCCAGTGTCTAGCCTGTGTCTAGCATTTGCCTTGCCTGAGACGGGCATGTGCATAGCGTGTGCCTAGCCAGTGTCTAGCCAGTGCCTAGCCTATGCCTAGCTAGTGTCTAGCCTTTGTCTAGCCTGTGTCTAGCCTGTGTCTAGCCTGTGCCTTGCCTGTGACTGGCATGTGCATAGCCTGTGCCTAGCCAGTGCCTAGCCTGTGTCTAGCCTGTGCCTTGCCTGAGACTGGCATGTGTATAGCGTGTGCCTAGCCAGTGTCTAGCCAGTGCCTAGTCTGTGCCTAGCCTGTGCCTAGCCTGTGTCTAGCCTGTGTCTAGCCTGTGTCTAGCCTGTGCCTTGCCTGTGACTGGCATGTGCATAACCTGTTCCAAGCCAGTGTCTAGCCTGTGTCTAGCCTGTGCCTTGCCTGACACAGGCATGTGCATAGCGTGTGCCTAGCCAGTGTCTAGCCAGTGCCTAGCCTGTGCCTAACCAGTGTATAGCCTGTGTCTAGCCTGTGCCTAGCCAGTGTATAGCCTCTGTCTAGCCTGTGTCTCGTCTGTGTCTAGCCGGTGTCTATCCGGTGTCTAGCCTGTGCCTAGCCTGTGCCTAGCCTGTGCCTAGCCTGTGACTGGCCTGTGCCTAGCCTGTGACTGGCCTGTGCCTAGCCTGTGACTAGCTTGTGCCTAGCCAGTGCCTAGCCTGTGCCTAGCCTGTGCCTAGCCTGTGCCTAGCCTGTGCCTAGCCTGTGCCTAGCCTCTGCCTAGCCTGTACCTAGCCTATGCCTAGCCTGTGTCTAGCCTGTGTCTAGCCTGTGCCTTGCCTGTGACTGGCATGTGACTGGCATGTGACTGGCATGTGCATAGCCTGTGCCTAGCCAGTGTCTAGCCCGTGTCTAGCCTGTGCCTTTCCTGTGACTGGCATGTGACTGGCATGTGACTGGCATGTGCATAGCCTGTGCCTAGCCAGTGTCTAGCCTGTGTCTAGCCTGTGCCTTGCCTGAGACTGGCATGTGCATAGCGTGTGCCTAGCCAGTGCCTAGCTAGTGCCTAGCCTGTGCCTAGCCTGTGCCTAGCCTGTGTCTAGCCTGTGCCTTGCCTGTGACTGGCATGTGACTGGCATGTCAATAGCCTGTGCCTAGCCAGTGTCTAGCCTGTGTCTAGCCTGTTCCTTGCCTGAGACTGGCATGTGCATAGCGTGTGCCTAGCCAGTGCCTAGCCTGTGCCTAGCCTGTGTCTAGCCTGTGTCTAGCCTGTGCCTTGCCTGTGACTGGCATGTGTCTAGCCTGTGCCTTGCCTGAGACTGGCATGTGCATAGCGTGTGCCTAGCCAGTGTCTAGCCAGTGCCTAGCCTGTGCCTAGCCTGTGCCTAGCCTGTGTCCAGCCTGTGTCTAGCCTGTGCTTTGCCTGTGACTGGCATGTGCATAGCCTGTGCCTAGCCAGTGTCTAGCCTGTGTCTAGCTTGTGCCTTGCGTGAGACTGGCATGTGCATAGCTTGTGCCTAGCCAGTGTCTAGCCAGTGCCTAGCCTGTGCCTAGCCTGTGCCTAGCCTGTGTCTAGCCTGTGTCTAGCCTGTGCCTTGCCTGTGACTGGCATGTGCATAGCCTGTGCCTAGCCAGTGTCTAGCTTGTGTCTAGCCTGTGTCTAGCCTGTGCCTTGCCTGAGACAGGCATGTGTCTAGCCTGTGCCTAGCCTGTGCCTAGCCTGTGCCTAGCTTGTGCCTAGCCTGTGCCTAGCCTGTGGCTAGCCCGTGTCTAGCCTTTGTCTAGCCCGTGTCTAGCCTTTGTCTAGCCTGTGCCTAGCTTGTGTCTAGCCTGTGTCTAGCCAGTGTCTAGACTGTTTCTAGCCTGTGTCTAGCCTGTGTCCAGCCTGTGTCTAGCTTGTGTCTAGCCTGTGTCTAGCCTGTGTCTAGCCTGTGCCTAGCCTGTGTCTAGCCTGTGTCTAGCCTGTGTCTAGCCTGTGTCTAGCCTGTGTCTAGCCTGTGTCTAGCCTGTGTCTAGCCTGTGTCTAGCCTGTGTCTAGCCTGTGTCTAGCCTGTGTCTAGCCTGTGTCTAGCCTGTGTCTAGCCTGTTTCTAGCCTGTGCCTTGCCTGTGACTGGCATGTGACTGGCATGTGCATAGCCTGTGCCTAGCCAGTGTCTAGCCTGTGTCTAGCCTGTGTCTTGCCTGTGACTGGCATGTGCATAGCATGTGTCTAGCCTGTGTCTAGCCTGTGCCTTGCCTGAGACAGGCATGTGCATAGCGTGTGCCTAGCCAGTGTCTAGCCAGTGCCTAGCCTGTGCCTAGCCAGTGTCTAGCCTTTGTCTAGCCTGTGCATAGCCTGTGTCTAGCCTGTGCCTAGCCAGTGTATAGCCTCTGTCTAGCCTGTGTCTAGTCTGTGTTTAGCCGGTGTCCAGCCGCTGTCTAGCCTGTGCCTAGCCTGTGACTGGCCTGTGCCTAGCCTGTGCCTAGCTTGTGCCTAGCCTGTGCCTAGCCTGTGTCTAGCCTGTGCCTAGCCTGTGTCTAGCCTGTGTCTAGCCTGTGTCTAGCCTGTTTCTAGCCTGTGCCTTGCCCTAGACTGGCATGTGACTGGCATGTGCATAGCCTGTGCCTAGCCAGTGTCTAGCCTGTGTCTAGCCTGTGCCTTGCCTGTGACTGGCATGTGCATAGCATGTGTCTAGCCTGTGTCTAGCCTGTGCCTTGCCTGAGACAGGCATGTGCATAGCGTGTGCCTAGCCAGTGTCTAGCCAGTGCCTAGCCTGTGCCTAGCCAGTGTCTAGCCTTTGTCCAGCCTGTGTCTAGCTTGTGTCTAGCCTGTGTCTAGCCTGTGTCTAGCCTGTGCCTAGCCTGTGTCTAGCCTGTGTCTAGCCTGTGTCTAGCCTGTGTCTAGCCTGTGTCTAGCCTGTGTCTAGCTTGTGTCTAGCCTGTGTCTAGCCTGTGTCTAGCCTGTGTCTAGCCTGTGTCTAGCCTGTGCCTAGCCTGTGTCTAGCCTGTGTCTAGCCTGTGCCTAGCCTGTGTCTAGCCTGTGTCTAGCCTGTGTCTAGCCTGTTTCTAGCCTGTGCCTTGCCTGTGACTGGCATGTGACTGGCATGTGCATAGCCTGTGCCTAGCCAGTGTCTAGCCTGTGTCTAGCCTGTGCCTTGCCTGTGACTGGCATGTGCATAGCATGTGTCTAGCCTGTGTCTAGCCTGTGCCTTGCCTGAGACAGGCATGTGCATAGCGTGTGCCTAGCCAGTGTCTAGCCAGTGCCTAGCCTGTGCCTAGCCAGTGTCTAGCCTTTGTCCAGCCTGTGTCTAGCTTGTGTCTAGCCTGTGTCTAGCCTGTGTCTAGCCTGTGCCTAGCCTGTGTCTAGCCTGTGTCTAGCCTGTGTCTAGCCTGTGTCTAGCCTGTGTCTAGCCTGTGTCTAGCTTGTGTCTAGCCTGTGTCTAGCCTGTGTCTAGCCTGTGTCTAGCCTGTGTCTAGCCTGTGCCTAGCCTGTGTCTAGCCTGTGTCTAGCCTGTGTCTAGCCTGTTTCTAGCCTGTGCCTTGCCTGTGACTGGCATGTGACTGGCATGTGCATAGCCTGTGCCTAGCCAGTGTCTAGCCTGTGTCTAGCCTGTGCCTTGCCTGTGACTGGCATGTGCATAGCATGTGTCTAGCCTGTGTCTAGCCTGTGCCTTGCCTGAGACAGGCATGTGCATAGCGTGTGCCTAGCCAGTGTCTAGCCAGTGCCTAGCCTGTGCCTAGCCAGTGTCTAGCCTTTGTCTAGCCTGTGCATAGCCTGTGTCTAGCCTGTGCCTAGCCAGTGTATAGCCTCTGTCTAGCCTGTGTCTAGTCTGTGTTTAGCCGGTGTCCAGCCGCTGTCTAGCCTGTGCCTAGCCTGTGACTGGCCTGTGCCTAGCCTGTGCCTAGCTTGTGCCTAGCCTGTGCCTAGCCTGTGCCTAGCCTGTGCCTAGCCTGTGCCTAACCTGTGCCTAGCCTGTGCCTAGCCTGTGCCTAGCCTGTGCATAGCCTATACCTAGCCTGTGTCTAGCCTGTGTCTAGCCTGTGTCTAGCCTGTGTCTAGCCTGTGTCTAGCCTGTGCCTAGCCTGTGTCTAGCCTGTGTCTAGCTTGTGCCTTGCCTGAGACTGGCATGTGCATAGCCTGTGCCTAGCCAGTGTCTAGCCTGTGTCTAGCCTGTGCCTTGCCTGAGACGGGCATGTGCATAGCGTGTGCCTAGCCAGTGTCTAGCCAGTGCCTAGCCTGTGCCTAGCCAGTGTCTAGCCTTTGTCTAGCCTGTGTCTAGCCTGTGTCTAGCCTGTGCCTTGCCTGAGACTGGCATGTGCATAGCCTGTGCCTAGCCAGTGCCTAGCCTGTGTCTAGCCTGTGCCTTGCCTGAGACTGGCATGTGTATAGCGTGTGCCTAGCCAGTGTCTAGCCAGTGCCTAGTCTGTGCCTAGCCTGTGCCTAGCCTGTGTCTAGCCTGTGTCTAGCCTGTGTCTAGCCTGTGCCTTGCCTGTGACTGGCATGTGCATAACCTGTTCCAAGCCAGTGTCTAGCCTGTGTCTAGCCTGTGCCTTGCCTGACACAGGCATGTGCATAGCGTGTGCCTAGCCAGTGTCTAGCCAGTGCCTAGCCTGTGCCTAACCAGTGTATAGCCTGTGTCTAGCCTGTGCCTAACCAGTGTATAGCCTCTGTCTAGCCTGTGTCTCGTCTGTGTCTAGCCGGTGTCTATCCGGTGTCTAGCCTGTGCCTAGCCTGTGCCTAGCCTGTGCCTAGCCTGTGACTGGCCTGTGCCTAGCCTCAGACTGGCCTGTGCCTAGCCTGTGACTAGCTTGTGCCTAGCCAGTGCCTAGCCTGTGCCTAGCCTGTGCCTAGCCTGTGCCTAGCCTGTGCCTAGCCTGTGCCTAGCCTCTGCCTAGCCTGTACCTAGCCTATGCCTAGCCTGTGTCTAGCCTGTGTCTAGCCTGTGCCTTGCCTGTGACTGGCATGTGACTGGCATGTGACTGGCATGTGCATAGCCTGTGCCTAGCCAGTGTCTAGCCCGTGTCTAGCCTGTGCCTTTCCTGTGACTGGCATGTGACTGGCATGTGACTGGCATGTGCATAGCCTGTGCCTAGCCAGTGTCTAGCCTGTGTCTAGCCTGTGCCTTGCCTGAGACTGGCATGTGCATAGCGTGTGCCTAGCCAGTGCCTAGCCAGTGCCTAGCCTGTGCCTAGCCTGTGCCTAGCCTGTGTCTAGCCTGTGCCTTGCCTCTGACTGGCATGTGACTGGCATGTGCATAGCCTGTGCCTAGCCAGTGTCTAGCCTGTGTCTAGCCTGTTCCTTGCCTGAGACTGGCATGTGCATAGCGTGTGCCTAGCCAGTGCCTAGCCTGTGCCTAGCCTGTGTCTAGCCTGTGTCTAGCCTGTGCCTTGCCTGTGACTGGCATGTGTCTAGCCTGTGCCTTGCCTGAGACTGGCATGTGCATAGCGTGTGCCTAGCCAGTGTCTAGCCAGTGCCTAGCCTGTGCCTAGCCTGTGCCTAGCCTGTGTCCAGCCTGTGTTTAGCCTGTGCCTTGCCTCTGACTGGCATGTGCATAGCCTGTGCCTAGCCAGTGTCTAGCCTGTGTCTAGCATTTGCCTTGCCTGAGACGGGCATGTGCATAGCGTGTGCCTAGCCAGTGTCTAGCCAGTGCCTAGCCTATGCCTAGCTAGTGTCTAGCCTTTGTCTAGCCTGTGTCTAGCCTGTGTCTAGCCTGTGCCTTGCCTCAGACTGGCATGTGCATAGCCTGTGCCTAGCCAGTGCCTAGCCTGTGTCTAGCCTGTGCCTTGCCTGAGACTGGCATGTGTATAGCGTGTGCCTAGCCAGTGTCTAGCCAGTGCCTAGTCTGTGCCTAGCCTGTGCCTAGCCTGTGTCTAGCCTGTGTCTAGCCTGTGTCTAGCCTGTGCCTTGCCTGTGACTGGCATGTGCATAACCTGTTCCAAGCCAGTGTCTAGCCTGTGTCTAGCCTGTGCCTTGCCTGACACAGGCATGTGCATAGCGTGTGCCTAGCCAGTGTCTAGCCAGTGCCTAGCCTGTGCCTAACCAGTGTATAGCCTGTGTCTAGCCTGTGCCTAGCCAGTGTATAGCCTCTGTCTAGCCTGTGTCTCGTCTGTGTCTAGCCGGTGTCTATCCGGTGTCTAGCCTGTGCCTAGCCTGTGCCTAGCCTGTGCCTAGCCTGTGACTGGCCTGTGCCTAGCCTGTGACTGGCCTGTGCCTAGCCTGTGACTAGCTTGTGCCTAGCCAGTGCCTAGCCTGTGCCTAGCCTGTGCCTAGCCTGTGCCTAGCCTGTGCCTAGCCTGTGCCTAGCCTCTGCCTAGCCTGTACCTAGCCTATGCCTAGCCTGTGTCTAGCCTGTGTCTAGCCTGTGCCTTGCCTGTGACTGGCATGTGACTGGCATGTGACTGGCATGTGCATAGCCTGTGCCTAGCCAGTGTCTAGCCCGTGTCTAGCCTGTGCCTTTCCTGTGACTGGCATGTGACTGGCATGTGACTGGCATGTGCATAGCCTGTGCCTAGCCAGTGTCTAGCCTGTGTCTAGCCTGTGCCTTGCCTGAGACTGGCATGTGCATAGCGTGTGCCTAGCCAGTGCCTAGCTAGTGCCTAGCCTGTGCCTAGCCTGTGCCTAGCCTGTGTCTAGCCTGTGCCTTGCCTGTGACTGGCATGTGACTGGCATGTCAATAGCCTGTGCCTAGCCAGTGTCTAGCCTGTGTCTAGCCTGTTCCTTGCCTGAGACTGGCATGTGCATAGCGTGTGCCTAGCCAGTGCCTAGCCTGTGCCTAGCCTGTGTCTAGCCTGTGTCTAGCCTGTGCCTTGCCTGAGACTGGCATGTGTCTAGCCTGTGCCTTGCCTGAGACTGGCATGTGCATAGCGTGTGCCTAGCCAGTGTCTAGCCAGTGCCTAGCCTGTGCCTAGCCTGTGCCTAGCCTGTGTCCAGCCTGTGTCTAGCCTGTGCTTTGCCTCAGACTGGCATGTGCATAGCCTGTGCCTAGCCAGTGTCTAGCCTGTGTCTAGCTTGTGCCTTGCGTGAGACTGGCATGTGCATAGCTTGTGCCTAGCCAGTGTCTAGCCAGTGCCTAGCCTGTGCCTAGCCTGTGCCTAGCCTGTGTCTAGCCTGTGTCTAGCCTGTGCCTTGCCTGTGACTGGCATGTGCATAGCCTGTGCCTAGCCAGTGTCTAGCTTGTGTCTAGCCTGTGTCTAGCCTGTGCCTTGCCTGAGACAGGCATGTGTCTAGCCTGTGCCTAGCCTGTGCCTAGCCTGTGCCTAGCTTGTGCCTAGCCTGTGCCTAGCCTGTGGCTAGCCCGTGTCTAGCCTTTGTCTAGCCCGTGTCTAGCCTTTGTCTAGCCTGTGTTTAGCCTGTGCCTAGCTTGTGTCTAGCCTGTGTCTAGCCAGTGTCTAGACTGTTTCTAGCCTGTGTCTAGCCTGTGTCCAGCCTGTGTCTAGCTTGTGTCTAGCCTGTGTCTAGCCTGTGTCTAGCCTGTGCCTAGCCTGTGTCTAGCCTGTGTCTAGCCTGTGTCTAGCCTGTGTCTAGCCTGTGTCTAGCTTGTGTCTAGCCTGTGTCTAGCCTGTGTCTAGCCTGTGTCTAGCCTGTGTCTAGCCTGTGTCTTGCCTGTGTCTAGCCTGTTTCTAGCCTGTGCCTTGCCTCAGACTGGCATGTGACTGGCATGTGCATAGCCTGTGCCTAGCCAGTGTCTAGCCTGTGTCTAGCCTGTGTCTTGCCTGTGACTGGCATGTGCATAGCATGTGTCTAGCCTGTGTCTAGCCTGTGCCTTGCCTGAGACAGGCATGTGCATAGCGTGTGCCTAGCCAGTGTCTAGCCAGTGCCTAGCCTGTGCCTAGCCAGTGTCTAGCCTTTGTCTAGCCTGTGCATAGCCTGTGTCTAGCCTGTGCCTAGCCAGTGTATAGCCTCTGTCTAGCCTGTGTCTAGTCTGTGTTTAGCCGGTGTCCAGCCGCTGTCTAGCCTGTGCCTAGCCTGTGACTGGCCTGTGCCTAGCCTGTGCCTAGCTTGTGCCTAGCCTGTGCCTAGCCTGTGCCTAGCCTGTGCCTAGCCTGTGCCTAACCTGTGCCTAGCCTGTGCCTAGCCTGTGCCTAGCCTGTGCAAAGCCTATACCTAGCCTGTGTCTAGCCTGTGTCTAGCCTGTGTCTAGCCTGTGTCTAGCCTGTGCCTAGCCTGTGTCTAGCCTGTGTTTAGCTTGTGCCTTGCCTGTGACTGGCATGTGCATAGCCTGTGCCTAGCCAGTGTCTAGCCTGTGTCTAGCCTGTGCCTTGCCTGAGACGGGCATGTGCATAGCGTGTGCCTAGCCAGTGTCTAGCCAGTGCCTAGCCTATGCCAAGCTAATGACTAGCCTTTGTCTAGCCTGTGTCTAGCCTGTGTCTAGCCTGTGCCTTGCCTGTGACTGGCATGTGCATAGCCTGTGCCTAGCCAGTGCCTAGCCTGTGTCTAGCCTGTGCCTTGCCTGAGACTGGCATGTGTATAGCGTGTGCCTAGCCAGTGTCTAGCCAGTGCCTAGTCTGTGCCTAGCCTGTGCCTAGCCTGTGTCTAGCCTGTGTCTAGCCTGTGTCTAGCCTGTGCCTTGCCTGTGACTGGCATGTGCATAACCTGTTCCTAGCCAGTGTCTAGCCTGTGTCTAGCCTGTGCCTTGCCTGACACAGGCATGTGCATAGCGTGTGCCTAGCCAGTGTCTAGCCAGTGCCTAGCCTGTGCCTAACCAGTGTATAGCCTGTGTCTAGCCTGTGCCTAGCCAGTGTATAGCCTCTGTCTAGCCTGTGTCTCGTCTGTGTCTAGCCGGTGTCTATCCGGTGTCTAGCCTGTGCCTAGCCTGTGCCTAGCCTGTGCCTAGCCTGTGACTGGCCTGTGCCTAGCCTGTGACTGGCCTGTGCCTAGCCTGTGACTAGCTTGTGCCTAGCCAGTGCCTAGCCTGTGCCTAGCCTGTGCCTAGCCTGTGCCTAGCCTGTGCCTAGCCTCTGCCTAGCCTGTGCCTAGCCTATGCCTAGCCTGTGTCTAGCCTGTGTCTAGCTTGTGTCTAGCCTGTGTCTAGCCTTTGTCTAGCCTGTGTCTAGCCTGTGTCTAGCTTGTGTCTAGCCTGTGTCTAGCCTGTGTCTAGCTTGTGTCTAGCCGGTGTCTAGCCTGTGCCTAGCCTGTGCCTAGCCTATGACTGGCCTGTGCCTAGCCTGTGACTAGCTTGTGCCTAGCCAGTGTCTAGCCTGTGCCTAGCCAGTGTCTAGCCTGTGTCTAGCCTGTGCCTTGCCTGTGACTGGCACGTGCATAGTCTGTGCCTAGCCAGTGTCTAGCCTGTGTCTAGCCTGTTCCTTGCCTGAGACTGGCATGTGCATAGCGTGTGCCTAGCCAGTGTCTAGCCTGTGTCTAGCCTGTGCCTTGCCAGAGACTGGCATGTGCATAGCGTGTGCCTAGCCTGTGTCTAGCCTGTGCCTTGCATGAGACAGGCATGTGCATAGCGTGTGCCTAGCCAGTGTCTAGCCAGTGCCTAGCCTGTGCCTAGCCTGTGTCTAGCCTGTGTCTAGCCTGTGCCTATCCTGTGTCTAGCCTGTGTCTAGCCTGTGCCTTGCCTGTGACTGGCATGTGCATAGCCTGTGCCTAGCCAGTGTCTAGCCTGTGTCTAGCCTGTGCCTTGCCTGAGACTGGCATGTGCATAGCGTGTGCCTAGGAAGTGTCTAGCCAGTGCCTAGCCTGTGCCTAGCCAGTGTCTAGCCAGTGCCTAGCCTGTGCCTAGCCAGTGTCTAGCCTTTGTCTAGCCAGTGCCTAGCCTGTGCCTAGCCTGTGCCTAGCCTGTGCCTAGCCTCTGTCTAGCCTGTGTCTAGCCTGTGCCTTGCCTGAGACTGGCATGTGCATAGCCTATGCCTAGCCAGTGTCTAGCCTGTGTCTAGCCTGTGTCTAGCCTGTGCCTTGCCTGAGACAGGCATGTGCATAGCGTGTGCCAAGGCAATGTCTAGCCAGTGCCTAGCCTGTGCCTAGCCAGTGTCTAGCCTTTGTCTAGCCTGTGCATAGCCTATTTCTAGCCTGTGCCTAGCCAGTGTATAGCCTCTGTCTAGCCTGTGTCTAGTCAGTGTCTAGCCGGTGTCTAGCCGGTGTCTAGCCTGTGCCTAGCCTGTGCCTATCCTATGACTGGCCTGTGCCTAGCCTGTGACTAGCTTGTGCCTAGCCAGTGCCTAGCCTGTGCCTAGCCTGTGTCTAGTCAGTGTCTAGCCGGTGTCTAGCCTGTGCCTAGCCTGTGTCTAGCCTGTGTCTAGCCTGTGTCTAGCCTGTGTCTAGCCTGTGTCTAGCCTGTGTCTAGCTTGTGTCTAGCCTGTGTCTAGCCTGTGTCTAGCCTGTGTCTAGCCTGTGTCTAGCCTGTGTCTTGCCTGTGTCTAGCCTGTTTCTAGCCTGTGCCTTGCCTGTGACTGGCATGTGACTGGCATGTGCATAGCCTGTGCCTAGCCAGTGTCTAGCCTGTGTCTAGCCTGTGTCTTGCCTGTGACTGGCATGTGCATAGCATGTGTCTAGCCTGTGTCTAGCCTGTGCCTTGCCTGAGACAGGCATGTGCATAGCGTGTGCCTAGCCAGTGTCTAGCCAGTGCCTAGCCTGTGCCTAGCCAGTGTCTAGCCTTTGTCTAGCCTGTGCATAGCCTGTGTCTAGCCTGTGCCTAGCCAGTGTATAGCCTCTGTCTAGCCTGTGTCTAGTCTGTGTTTAGCCGGTGTCCAGCCGCTGTCTAGCCTGTGCCTAGCCTGTGACTGGCCTGTGCCTAGCCTGTGCCTAGCTTGTGCCTAGCCTGTGCCTAGCCTGTGTCTAGCCTGTGCCTAGCCTGTGTCTAGCCTGTGTCTAGCCTGTGTCTAGCCTGTTTCTAGCCTGTGCCTTGCCTGTGACTGGCATGTGACTGGCATGTGCATAGCCTGTGCCTAGCCAGTGTCTAGCCTGTGTCTAGCCTGTGCCTTGCCTGTGACTGGCATGTGCATAGCATGTGTCTAGCCTGTGTCTAGCCTGTGCCTTGCCTGAGACAGGCATGTGCATAGCGTGTGCCTAGCCAGTGTCTAGCCAGTGCCTAGCCTGTGCCTAGCCAGTGTCTAGCCTTTGTCCAGCCTGTGTCTAGCTTTCTTGTGTCTAGCCTGTGTCTAGCCTGTGTCTAGCCTGTGCCTAGCCTGTGTCTAGCCTGTGTCTAGCCTGTGTCTAGCCTGTGTCTAGCCTGTGTCTAGCCTGTGTCTAGCTTGTGTCTAGCCTGTGTCTAGCCTGTGTCTAGCCTGTGTCTAGCCTGTGTCTAGCCTGTGCCTAGCCTGTGTCTAGCCTGTGTCTAGCCTGTGCCTAGCCTGTGTCTAGCCTGTGTCTAGCCTGTGTCTAGCCTGTTTCTAGCCTGTGCCTTGCCTGTGACTGGCATGTGACTGGCATGTGCATAGCCTGTGCCTAGCCAGTGTCTAGCCTGTGTCTAGCCTGTGCCTTGCCTGTGACTGGCATGTGCATAGCATGTGTCTAGCCTGTGTCTAGCCTGTGCCTTGCCTGAGACAGGCATGTGCATAGCGTGTGCCTAGCCAGTGTCTAGCCAGTGCCTAGCCTGTGCCTAGCCAGTGTCTAGCCTTTGTCCAGCCTGTGTCTAGCTTGTGTCTAGCCTGTGTCTAGCCTGTGTCTAGCCTGTGCCTAGCCTGTGTCTAGCCTGTGTCTAGCCTGTGTCTAGCCTGTGTCTAGCCTGTGTCTAGCCTGTGTCTAGCTTGTGTCTAGCCTGTGTCTAGCCTGTGTCTAGCCTGTGTCTAGCCTGTGTCTAGCCTGTGCCTAGCCTGTGTCTAGCCTGTGTCTAGCCTGTGTCTAGCCTGTTTCTAGCCTGTGCCTTGCCTGAGACTGGCATGTGACTGGCATGTGCATAGCCTGTGCCTAGCCAGTGTCTAGCCTGTGTCTAGCCTGTGCCTTGCCTGTGACTGGCATGTGCATAGCATGTGTCTAGCCTGTGTCTAGCCTGTGCCTTGCCTGAGACAGGCATGTGCATAGCGTGTGCCTAGCCAGTGTCTAGCCAGTGCCTAGCCTGTGCCTAGCCAGTGTCTAGCCTTTGTCTAGCCTGTGCATAGCCTGTGTCTAGCCTGTGCCTAGCCAGTGTATAGCCTCTGTCTAGCCTGTGTCTAGTCTGTGTTTAGCCGGTGTCCAGCCGCTGTCTAGCCTGTGCCTAGCCTGTGACTGGCCTGTGCCTAGCCTGTGCCTAGCTTGTGCCTAGCCTGTGCCTAGCCTGTGCCTAGCCTGTGCCTAGCCTGTGCCTAACCTGTGCCTAGCCTGTGCCTAGCCTGTGCCTAGCCTGTGCATAGCCTATACCTAGCCTGTGTCTAGCCTGTGTCTAGCCTGTGTCTAGCCTGTGTCTAGCCTGTGTCTAGCCTGTGCCTAGCCTGTGTCTAGCCTGTGTTTAGCTTGTGCCTTGCCTGTGACTGGCATGTGCATAGCCTGTGCCTAGCCAGTGTCTAGCCTGTGTCTAGCCTGTGCCTTGCCTGAGACGGGCATGTGCATAGCGTGTGCCTAGCCAGTGTCTAGCCAGTGCCTAGCCTATGCCTAGCTAGTGTCTAGCCTTTGTCTAGCCTGTGTCTAGCCTGTGTCTAGCCTGTGCCTTGCCTGTGACTGGCATGTGCATAGCCTGTGCCTAGCCAGTGCCTAGCCTGTGTCTAGCCTGTGCCTTGCCTGAGACTGGCATGTGTATAGCGTGTGCCTAGCCAGTGTCTAGCCAGTGCCTAGTCTGTGCCTAGCCTGTGCCTAGCCTGTGTCTAGCCTGTGTCTAGCCTGTGTCTAGCCTGTGCCTTGCCTGTGACTGGCATGTGCATAACCTGTTCCAAGCCAGTGTCTAGCCTGTGTCTAGCCTGTGCCTTGCCTGACACAGGCATGTGCATAGCGTGTGCCTAGCCAGTGTCTAGCCAGTGCCTAGCCTGTGCCTAACCAGTGTATAGCCTGTGTCTAGCCTGTGCCTAGCCAGTGTATAGCCTCTGTCTAGCCTGTGTCTCGTCTGTGTCTAGCCGGTGTCTATCCGGTGTCTAGCCTGTGCCTAGCCTGTGCCTAGCCTGTGCCTAGCCTGTGACTGGCCTGTGCCTAGCCTGTGACTGGCCTGTGCCTAGCCTGTGACTAGCTTGTGCCTAGCCAGTGCCTAGCCTGTGCCTAGCCTGTGCCTAGCCTGTGCCTAGCCTGTGCCTAGCCTGTGCCTAGCCTCTGCCTAGCCTGTACCTAGCCTATGCCTAGCCTGTGTCTAGCCTGTGTCTAGCCTGTGCCTTGCCTGTGACTGGCATGTGACTGGCATGTGACTGGCATGTGCATAGCCTGTGCCTAGCCAGTGTCTAGCCCGTGTCTAGCCTGTGCCTTTCCTGTGACTGGCATGTGACTGGCATGTGACTGGCATGTGCATAGCCTGTGCCTAGCCAGTGTCTAGCCTGTGTCTAGCCTGTGCCTTGCCTGAGACTGGCATGTGCATAGCGTGTGCCTAGCCAGTGCCTAGCTAGTGCCTAGCCTGTGCCTAGCCTGTGCCTAGCCTGTGTCTAGCCTGTGCCTTGCCTGTGACTGGCATGTGACTGGCATGTCAATAGCCTGTGCCTAGCCAGTGTCTAGCCTGTGTCTAGCCTGTTCCTTGCCTGAGACTGGCATGTGCATAGCGTGTGCCTAGCCAGTGCCTAGCCTGTGCCTAGCCTGTGTCTAGCCTGTGTCTAGCCTGTGCCTTGCCTGTGACTGGCATGTGTCTAGCCTGTGCCTTGCCTGAGACTGGCATGTGCATAGCGTGTGCCTAGCCAGTGTCTAGCCAGTGCCTAGCCTGTGCCTAGCCTGTGCCTAGCCTGTGTCCAGCCTGTGTTTAGCTTGTGCCTTGCCTGTGACTGGCATGTGCATAGCCTGTGCCTAGCCAGTGTCTAGCCTGTGTCTAGCATTTGCCTTGCCTGAGACGGGCATGTGCATAGCGTGTGCCTAGCCAGTGTCTAGCCAGTGCCTAGCCTATGCCTAGCTAGTGTCTAGCCTTTGTCTAGCCTGTGTCTAGCCTGTGTCTAGCCTGTGCCTTGCCTGTGACTGGCATGTGCATAGCCTGTGCCTAGCCAGTGCCTAGCCTGTGTCTAGCCTGTGCCTTGCCTGAGACTGGCATGTGTATAGCGTGTGCCTAGCCAGTGTCTAGCCAGTGCCTAGTCTGTGCCTAGCCTGTGCCTAGCCTGTGTCTAGCCTGTGTCTAGCCTGTGTCTAGCCTGTGCCTTGCCTGTGACTGGCATGTGCATAACCTGTTCCAAGCCAGTGTCTAGCCTGTGTCTAGCCTGTGCCTTGCCTGACACAGGCATGTGCATAGCGTGTGCCTAGCCAGTGTCTAGCCAGTGCCTAGCCTGTGCCTAACCAGTGTATAGCCTGTGTCTAGCCTGTGCCTAGCCAGTGTATAGCCTCTGTCTAGCCTGTGTCTCGTCTGTGTCTAGCCGGTGTCTATCCGGTGTCTAGCCTGTGCCTAGCCTGTGCCTAGCCTGTGCCTAGCCTGTGACTGGCCTGTGCCTAGCCTGTGACTGGCCTGTGCCTAGCCTGTGACTAGCTTGTGCCTAGCCAGTGCCTAGCCTGTGCCTAGCCTGTGCCTAGCCTGTGCCTAGCCTGTGCCTAGCCTGTGCCTAGCCTCTGCCTAGCCTGTACCTAGCCTATGCCTAGCCTGTGTCTAGCCTGTGTCTAGCCTGTGCCTTGCCTGTGACTGGCATGTGACTGGCATGTGACTGGCATGTGCATAGCCTGTGCCTAGCCAGTGTCTAGCCCGTGTCTAGCCTGTGCCTTTCCTGTGACTGGCATGTGACTGGCATGTGACTGGCATGTGCATAGCCTGTGCCTAGCCAGTGTCTAGCCTGTGTCTAGCCTGTGCCTTGCCTGAGACTGGCATGTGCATAGCGTGTGCCTAGCCAGTGCCTAGCTAGTGCCTAGCCTGTGCCTAGCCTGTGCCTAGCCTGTGTCTAGCCTGTGCCTTGCCTGTGACTGGCATGTGACTGGCATGTCAATAGCCTGTGCCTAGCCAGTGTCTAGCCTGTGTCTAGCCTGTTCCTTGCCTGAGACTGGCATGTGCATAGCGTGTGCCTAGCCAGTGCCTAGCCTGTGCCTAGCCTGTGTCTAGCCTGTGTCTAGCCTGTGCCTTGCCTGTGACTGGCATGTGTCTAGCCTGTGCCTTGCCTGAGACTGGCATGTGCATAGCGTGTGCCTAGCCAGTGTCTAGCCAGTGCCTAGCCTGTGCCTAGCCTGTGCCTAGCCTGTGTCCAGCCTGTGTCTAGCCTGTGCTTTGCCTGTGACTGGCATGTGCATAGCCTGTGCCTAGCCAGTGTCTAGCCTGTGTCTAGCTTGTGCCTTGCGTGAGACTGGCATGTGCATAGCTTGTGCCTAGCCAGTGTCTAGCCAGTGCCTAGCCTGTGCCTAGCCTGTGCCTAGCCTGTGTCTAGCCTGTGTCTAGCCTGTGCCTTGCCTGTGACTGGCATGTGCATAGCCTGTGCCTAGCCAGTGTCTAGCTTGTGTCTAGCCTGTGTCTAGCCTGTGCCTTGCCTGAGACAGGCATGTGTCTAGCCTGTGCCTAGCCTGTGCCTAGCCTGTGCCTAGCTTGTGCCTAGCCTGTGCCTAGCCTGTGGCTAGCCCGTGTCTAGCCTTTGTCTAGCCCGTGTCTAGCCTTTGTCTAGCCTGTGTTTAGCCTGTGCCTAGCTTGTGTCTAGCCTGTGTCTAGCCAGTGTCTAGACTGTTTCTAGCCTGTGTCTAGCCTGTGTCCAGCCTGTGTCTAGCTTGTGTCTAGCCTGTGTCTAGCCTGTGTCTAGCCTGTGCCTAGCCTGTGTCTAGCCTGTGTCTAGCCTGTGTCTAGCCTGTGTCTAGCCTGTGTCTAGCTTGTGTCTAGCCTGTGTCTAGCCTGTGTCTAGCCTGTGTCTAGCCTGTGTCTAGCCTGTGTCTTGCCTGTGTCTAGCCTGTTTCTAGCCTGTGCCTTGCCTGTGACTGGCATGTGACTGGCATGTGCATAGCCTGTGCCTAGCCAGTGTCTAGCCTGTGTCTAGCCTGTGTCTTGCCTGTGACTGGCATGTGCATAGCATGTGTCTAGCCTGTGTCTAGCCTGTGCCTTGCCTGAGACAGGCATGTGCATAGCGTGTGCCTAGCCAGTGTCTAGCCAGTGCCTAGCCTGTGCCTAGCCAGTGTCTAGCCTTTGTCTAGCCTGTGCATAGCCTGTGTCTAGCCTGTGCCTAGCCAGTGTATAGCCTCTGTCTAGCCTGTGTCTAGTCTGTGTTTAGCCGGTGTCCAGCCGCTGTCTAGCCTGTGCCTAGCCTGTGACTGGCCTGTGCCTAGCCTGTGCCTAGCTTGTGCCTAGCCTGTGCCTAGCCTGTGCCTAGCCTGTGCCTAGCCTGTGCCTAACCTGTGCCTAGCCTGTGCCTAGCCTGTGCCTAGCCTGTGCAAAGCCTATACCTAGCCTGTGTCTAGCCTGTGTCTAGCCTGTGTCTAGCCTGTGTCTAGCCTGTGCCTAGCCTGTGTCTAGCCTGTGTTTAGCTTGTGCCTTGCCTGTGACTGGCATGTGCATAGCCTGTGCCTAGCCAGTGTCTAGCCTGTGTCTAGCCTGTGCCTTGCCTGAGACGGGCATGTGCATAGCGTGTGCCTAGCCAGTGTCTAGCCAGTGCCTAGCCTATGCCAAGCTAATGACTAGCCTTTGTCTAGCCTGTGTCTAGCCTGTGTCTAGCCTGTGCCTTGCCTGTGACTGGCATGTGCATAGCCTGTGCCTAGCCAGTGCCTAGCCTGTGTCTAGCCTGTGCCTTGCCTGAGACTGGCATGTGTATAGCGTGTGCCTAGCCAGTGTCTAGCCAGTGCCTAGTCTGTGCCTAGCCTGTGCCTAGCCTGTGTCTAGCCTGTGTCTAGCCTGTGTCTAGCCTGTGCCTTGCCTGTGACTGGCATGTGCATAACCTGTTCCTAGCCAGTGTCTAGCCTGTGTCTAGCCTGTGCCTTGCCTGACACAGGCATGTGCATAGCGTGTGCCTAGCCAGTGTCTAGCCAGTGCCTAGCCTGTGCCTAACCAGTGTATAGCCTGTGTCTAGCCTGTGCCTAGCCAGTGTATAGCCTCTGTCTAGCCTGTGTCTCGTCTGTGTCTAGCCGGTGTCTATCCGGTGTCTAGCCTGTGCCTAGCCTGTGCCTAGCCTGTGCCTAGCCTGTGACTGGCCTGTGCCTAGCCTGTGACTGGCCTGTGCCTAGCCTGTGACTAGCTTGTGCCTAGCCAGTGCCTAGCCTGTGCCTAGCCTGTGCCTAGCCTGTGCCTAGCCTGTGCCTAGCCTCTGCCTAGCCTGTACCTAGCCTATGCCTAGCCTGTGTCTAGCCTGTGTCTAGCTTGTGTCTAGCCTGTGTCTAGCCTTTGTCTAGCCTGTGTCTAGCCTGTGTCTAGCTTGTGTCTAGCCTGTGTCTAGCCTGTGTCTAGCTTGTGTCTAGCCGGTGTCTAGCCTGTGCCTAGCCTGTGCCTAGCCTATGACTGGCCTGTGCCTAGCCTCAGACTAGCTTGTGCCTAGCCAGTGTCTAGCCTGTGCCTAGCCAGTGTCTAGCCTGTGTCTAGCCTGTGCCTTGCCTGTGACTGGCACGTGCATAGTCTGTGCCTAGCCAGTGTCTAGCCTGTGTCTAGCCTGTTCCTTGCCTGAGACTGGCATGTGCATAGCGTGTGCCTAGCCAGTGTCTAGCCTGTGTCTAGCCTGTGCCTTGCCAGAGACTGGCATGTGCATAGCGTGTGCCTAGCCTGTGTCTAGCCTGTGCCTTGCATGAGACAGGCATGTGCATAGCGTGTGCCTAGCCAGTGTCTAGCCAGTGCCTAGCCTGTGCCTAGCCTGTGTCTAGCCTGTGTCTAGCCTGTGCCTATCCTGTGTCTAGCCTGTGTCTAGCCTGTGCCTTGCCTGTGACTGGCATGTGCATAGCCTGTGCCTAGCCAGTGTCTAGCCTGTGTCTAGCCTGTGCCTTGCCTGAGACTGGCATGTGCATAGCGTGTGCCTAGGAAGTGTCTAGCCAGTGCCTAGCCTGTGCCTAGCCAGTGTCTAGCCAGTGCCTAGACTGTGCCTAGCCAGTGTCTAGCCTTTGTCTAGCCAGTGCCTAGCCTGTGCCTAGCCTGTGCCTAGCCTCTGTCTAGCCTGTGTCTAGCCTGTGCCTTGCCTGTGACTGGCATGTGCATAGCCTATGCCTAGCCAGTGTCTAGCCTGTGTCTAGCCTGTGTCTAGCCTGTGCCTTGCCTGAGACAGGCATGTGCATAGCGTGTGCCAAGGCAATGTCTAGCCAGTGCCTAGCCTGTGCCTAGCCAGTGTCTAGCCTTTGTCTAGCCTGTGCATAGCCTATTTCTAGCCTGTGCCTAGCCAGTGTATAGCCTCTGTCTAGCCTGTGTCTAGTCAGTGTCTAGCCGGTGTCTAGCCGGTGTCTAGCCTGTGCCTAGCCTGTGCCTATCCTATGACTGGCCTGTGCCTAGCCTGTGACTAGCTTGTGCCTAGCCAGTGCCTAGCCTGTGCCTAGCCTGTGTCTAGTCAGTGTCTAGCCGGTGTCTAGCCTGTGCCTAGCCTGTGCCTAGCCTATGACTGGCCTGTGCCTAGCCTGTGACTAGCTTGTGCCTAGCCAGTGCCTAGCCTGTGCCTAGCCTGTGCCTAGCCTGTGTCTAGCCTGTGTCTAGCCTGTGCCTTGCCTGAGACAGGCATGTGCATAGCGTGTGCCAAGGCAATGTCTAGCCAGTGCCTAGCCTGTGCCTAGCCAGTGTCTAGCCTTTGTCTAGCCTGTGCATAGCCTGTGCCTAGCCAGTGTATAGCCTCTGTCTAGCCTGTGTCTCGTCTGTGTCTAGCCGGTGTCTATCCGGTGTCTAGCCTGTGCCTAGCCTGTGCCTAGCCTGTGACTGGCCTGTGCCTAGCCTGTGACTGGCCTGTGCCTAGCCTGTGACTAGCTTGTGCCTAGCCAGTGCCTAGCCTGTGCCTAGCCTGTGCCTAGCCTGTGCCTAGCCTGTGCCTAGCCTCTGCCTAGCCTGTACCTAGCCTATGCCTAGCCTGTGTCTAGCCTGTGTCTAGCTTGTGTCTAGCCTGTGTCTAGCCTGTGTCTAGCTTGTGTCTAGCCGGTGTCTAGCCTGTGCCTAGCCTGTGCCTAGCCTATGACTGGCCTGTGCCTAGCCTGTGACTAGCTTGTGCCTAGCCAGTGTCTAGCCTGTGCCTAGCCAGTGTCTAGCCTGTGTCTAGCCTGTGCCTTGCCTGTGACTGGCATGTGCATAGTCTGTGCCTAGCCAGTGTCTAGCCTGTGTCTAGCCTGTTCCTTGCCTGAGACTGGCATGTGCATAGCGTGTGCCTAGCCAGTGTCTAGCCTGTGTCTAGCCTGTGCCTTGCCAGAGACTGGCATGTGCATAGCGTGTGCCTAGCCTGTGTCTAGCCTGTGCCTTGCATGAGACAGGCATGTGCATAGCGTGTGCCTAGCCAGTGTCTAGCCAGTGCCTAGCCTGTGCCTAGCCTGTGTCTAGCCTGTGTCTAGCCTGTGCCTATCCTGTGTCTAGCCTGTGTCTAGCCTGTGCCTTGCCTGTGACTGGCATGTGCATAGCCTGTGCCTAGCCAGTGTCTAGCCTGTGTCTAGCCTGTGCCTTGCCTGAGACTGGCATGTGCATAGCGTGTGCCTAGGAAGTGTCTTGCCAGTGCCTAGCCTGTGCCTAGCCAGTGTCTAGCCAGTGCCTAGCCTGTGCCTAGCCAGTGTCTAGCCTTTGTCTAGCCAGTGCCTAGCCTGTGCCTAGCCTGTGCCTAGCCTCTGTCTAGCCTGTGTCTAGCCTGTGCCTTGCCTGTGACTGGCATGTGCATAGCCTATGCCTAGCCAGTGTCTAGCCTGTGTCTAGCCTGTGCCTTGCCTGAGACAGGCATGTGCATAGCGTGTGCCAAGGCAATGTCTAGCCAGTGCCTAGCCTGTGCCTAGCCAGTGTCTAGCCTTTGTCTAGCCTGTGCATAGCCTGTTTCTAGCCTGTGCCCAGCCAGTGTATAGCCTCTGTCTAGCCTGTGTCTAGTCAGTGTCTAGCCGGTGTCTAGCCGGTGTCTAGCCTGTGCCTAGCCTGTGCCTATCCTATGACTGGCCTGTGCCTAGCCTGTGACTAGCTTGTGCCTAGCCAGTGCCTAGCCTGTGCCTAGCCTGTGTCTAGTCAGTGTCTAGCCGGTGTCTAGCCTGTGCCTAGCCTGTGCCTAGCCTATGACTGGCCTGTGCCTAGCCTGTGACTAGCTTGTGCCTAGCCAGTGCCTAGCCTGTGCCTAGCCTGTGCCTAGCCTGTGTCTAGCCTGTGTCTAGCCTGTGCCTTGCCTTAGACAGGCATGTGCATAGCGTGTGCCAAGGCAATGTCTAGCCAGTGCCTAGCCTGTGCCTAGCCAGTGTCTAGCCTTTGTCTAGCCTGTGCATAGCCTGTTTCTAGCCTGTGCCTAGCCAGTGTATAGCCTCTGTCTAGCCTGTGTCTAGTCAGTGTCTAGCCGGTGTCTAGCCGGTGTCTAGCCTGTGCCTAGCCTGTGCCTATCCTATGACTGGCCTGTGCCTAGCCTGTGACTAGCTTGTGCCTAGCCAGTGCCTAGCCTGTGCCTATCCTGTGTCTAGTCAGTGTCTAGCCGGTGTCTAGCCTGTGCCTAGCCTGTGCCTAGCCTATGACTGGCCTGTGCCTAGCCTGTGACTAGCTTGTGCCTAGCCAGTGCCTAGCCTGTGCCTAGCCTGTGCCTAGCCTGTGTCTAGCCTGTGTCTAGCCTGTGTCTAGCCTGTGTCTAGCCTGTGTCTAGCCTGTGTCTAGCCTGTGTCTAGCCTGTGTCTAGCCTGTGTCTAGCCTGTGTCTAGCCTGTGTCTAGCCTGTGTCTAGCCTGTTTCTAGCTTGTGTCTAGCCTGTGTCTAGCCTGTGCCTAGCCAGTGTCTAGCCAGTGCCTAGCCTGTGCCTAGCCAGTGTCTAGCCTTTGTCTAGCCTGTGCCTAGCCTGTGTCTAGCCTGTGTCTAGCCTGTGTCTAGCCTGTGTCTAGCCTGTGTCTAGCCTGTGTCTAGCCTGTGTCTAGCCTGTTTCTAGCTTGTGTCTAGCCTGTGTCTAGCCTGTGCCTAGCCAGTGTCTAGCCTGTGTCTAGCCTGTGCCTTGCCTGTGTTTGGCATGTGACTGGCATGTGCATAGCCTGTGCCTAGCCAGTGTCTAGCCTGTGTCTAGCCTGTGCCTTGCCTGAGACTGGCATGTGCATAGCGTGTGCCTAGCCAGTGTCTAGCCTGTGTCTAGCCTGTGCCTTGCCAGAGACTGGCATGTGCATAGCGTGTGCCTAGCCAATGTCTAGCCAGTACCTAGCCTGTGCCTAGCCTGTGTCTAGCCTGTGTCTAGCCTGTGACTGGCATGTGCATAGCCTGTGCCTAGCCAGTGTCTAGCCTGTGTCTAGCCTGTGCCTTGCCTGAGACAGGCATGTGCATAGCGTGTGCCTGGCCAGTGTCTAGCCAGTGCCTAGCCTGTGCCTAGCCTGTGCCTAGCCTGTGCCTAGCCTGTGTCTAACCTGTGTCTAGCCTGTGCCCTGCCTGTGACTGGCATGTGCATAGCCTGTGCCTAGCCTGTGCCTTGCCTGAGACAGGCATGTGCATAGCGTGTGCCTAGCCAGTGTCTAGCCAGTGCCTAGCCAGTGTCTAGCCAGTGCCTAGCCTGTGCCTAGCCAGTGCCTAGCCTTTGTCTAGCCTGTGCATAGCCTGTGTCTAGCCTGTGCCTAGCCAGTGTATAGCCTCTGTCTAGCCTGTGTCTAGTCTGTGTCTAGCCGGTGTCCAGCCGGTGTCTAGCCTGTGCCTAGCCTGTGCCTAGCCTGTGCCTAGCCTGTGCCTAGCCTGTGCCTAGCTTGTGCCTAGCCTGTGCCTAGCCTGTGCCTAGCCTGTGCCTAGCCTGTGCCTAGCCTGTGCCTAGCCTGTGGCTAGCCTGTGCCTAGCCTATACCTAGCCTGTGTCTAGCCTGTGTCTAGCCTGTGTCTAGCCTGTGCCTAGCCTGTGTCTAGCCTGTGTCTAGCCTGTGCCTTGCCTGTGACTGGCATGTGCATAGCCTGTGCCTAGCCAGTGTCTAGCCTGTGTCTAGCCTGTGCCTTTCCTGAGACTGGCATGTGCATAGCGTGTGCCTAGTCAGTGTCTAGCCAGTGCCTAGCCTGTGCCTAGCTTGTGCCTAGCCTGTGCCTAGCCTGTGCCTAGCCTGTGCCTAGCCTGTGCCTAGCCTGTGCCTAGCCTGTGGCTAGCCTGTGCCTAGCCTATACCTAGCCTGTGTCTAGCCTGTGTCTAGCCTGTGTCTAGCCTGTGCCTAGCCTGTGTCTAGCCTGTGTCTAGCCTGTGCCTTGCCTGTGACTGGCATGTGCATAGCCTGTGCCTAGCCAGTGTCTAGCCTGTGTCTAGCCTGTGCCTTTCCTGAGACTGGCATGTGCATAGCGTGTGCCTAGTCAGTGTCTAGCCAGTGCCTAGCCTGTGCCTAGCCAGTGTCTAGCCTTTGTCTAGCCTGTGTATAGCCTGTGTCTAGCCTGTGTCTAGCCTGTGCCTTGCCTGTGACTGGCATGTGCATAGCCTGTGCCTAGCCAGTGCCTAGCCTGTGTCTAGCCTGTGCCTTGCCTGCGACTGGCATGTGCATAGCGTGTGCCTAGCCAGTGTCTAGCCAGTGCCTAGTCTGTGCCTAGCCTGTGCCTAGTCTGTGCCTAGCCTGTGCCTAGCCTGTGCCTAGCCTGTGTCTAGCCTGTGTCTAGCCTGTGTCTAGCCTGTGCCTTGCCTGTGACTGGCATGTGCATAGCCTGTGCCTAGCCAGTGTCTAGCCTGTGTCTAGCCTGTGCCTTGCCTGAGACAGGCATGTGCATAGCGTGTGCCAAGCCAGTGTCTAGCCAGTGCCTAGCCTGTGCCTAGCCAGTGTCTAGCCTTTATCTAGCCTGTGCATAGCCTGTGTCTAGCCTGTGCCTAGCCAGTGTATAGCCTCTGTCTAGCCTGTGTCTAGTCTGTGTCTAGCCGGTGTCTATCTGGTGTCTAGCCTGTGCCTAGCCTGTGCCTAGCCTGTGACTGGTCTGTGACTAGCCTGTGACTAGCTTGTGACTAGCCTGTGACTAGCTTGTGCCTAGCCAGTGCCTAGCCTGTTTAGCCTGTGGCTAGCCTATGCCTAGCCTGTGTCTAGCCTGTGTCTAGCCTTTGTCTAGCTTGTGTCTAGCCTGTGTCTAGCCTGTGTCTAGCCTGTGTCTAGCCTGTGTCTAGCCTGTGTCTAGCCTGTGTCTAGCCTGTGCCTAGCCAGTGTCTAGCCTGTGTCTAGCCTGTGTCTAGCCTGTGTCTAGCCTGTGTCTAGCCTGTGTCTAGCCTGTGTCTAGCCTGTGTCTAGCCTGTGTCTAGCCTGTGCCTTGCCTGTGTCTAGCCTGAGACTGGCATGTGCATAGTGTGTGCCTAGCCAGTGTCAAGCCTGTGTCTAGCCTGTGTCTAGCCTGTGCCTTGCCAGAGACTGGCATGTGCATAGCGTGTGCCTTGCCTGTGACTGGCATGTGACTGGCATGTGCATAGCCTGTGCCTAGCCAGTGTCTAGCCTGTGTCTAGCCTGTGCCTTGCCTGAGACTGGCATGTGCATAGCGTGTGCCTAGCCAGTGTCTAGCCTGTGTCTAGCCTGTGCCTCGCCAGAGACTGGCATGTTCATAGCGTGTGCCTAGCCAGTGTCTAGCCAGTGCCTAGCCTGTGTCTAGCCAGTGCCTAGCCAGTACCTAGCCTGTGCCTAGCCTGTGCCTAGCCTGTGCCTAGCCTGTGCCTAGCCTGTGCCTAGCCTGTGCCTTGCCTGTGACTGGCATGTGCATAGCCTGTGCCTAGCCAGTGTCTAGCCTGTGTCTAGCCTGTGCCTTGCCTGAGACAGGCATGTGCATAGCGTGTGCCTAGCCAGTGTCTAGCCAGTGCCTAGCCTGTGCCTAGCCAGTGTATAGCCTGTGTCTAGCCTGTGCCTTGCCTGAGACAGGCATGTGCATAGCGTGTGCCTAGCCAGTGTCTAGCCAGTGCCTAGCCTGTGCCTAGCCAGTGTATAGCCTTTGTCTAGCCTGTGCATAGCCTGTGTCTAGCCTGTGCCTAGCCAGTGTATAGCCTCTGTCTAGCCTGTGTCTAGTCTGTGTCTAGTCGGTGTCTAGCCGGTGTCTAGCCTGTGCCTAGCCTGTGCCTAGCCTGTGACTGGCCTGTGCCTAGCCTGTGACTGGCCTGTACCTAGCCTGTGCCTAGCCTGTGCCTAGCCTGTTCCTAGCCTATGCCTAGCCTGTGTCTAGCCTGTGTCTGGCCTGTGCTTAGCCAGTGTCTAGTCTGTGCCAAGCCAGTGTCTAGCCTGTGCCTAGCCAGTGTCTAGCCTGTGTCTAGCCTGTGCCTTGCCTGTGACTGGCATGTGCATAGCCTGTGCCTAGCCAGTGTCTAGCCTGTGTCTAGCCTGTGTCTAGCCTGTTCATTGCCTGAGACTGGCATGTGCACAGCGTATGCCTAGCCAGTGTCTAGCCAGAGCCTAGCCTGTGCCTAGCCAGTTTCTAGCCTTTGTCTAGCCTGTGTCTAGCCTGTGTCTAGCCTGTGTCCAGCCGGTGTCCAGCCTGTGTCTAGCCTGTGTCTAGCCTGTGTCTATCCTGTGTCTAGCCCGTCTCTAGCCTTTGTCTAGCCTGTGTCTAGCCTGTGTCTAGCCTGTGTCTAGCCTGTGTCTAGCCTGTGTCTAGCCTGTGTCTAGCCTGAGACTGGCATGTGCAAAGTGTGTGCCTAGCCAGTGTCTAGCCTTTGTCTAGCCTGTGCATAGCCTGTGTCTAGCCTGTGCCTAGCCAGTGTATAGCCTCTGTCTAGCCTGTGTCTAGTCTGTGTCTAGCCGGTGTCTATCTGGTGTCTAGCCTGTGCCTAGCCTGTGCCTAGCCTGTGACTGGTCTGTGACTAGCCTGTGACTAGCTTGTGACTAGCCTGTGACTAGCTTGTGCCTAGCCAGTGCCTAGCCTGTTTAGCCTGTGGCTAGCCTATGCCTAGCCTGTGTCTAGCCTGTGTCTAGCCTGTGCCTTGCCTGTGACTGGCATGTGTCTAGCCTGTGTCTAGCCTGTGTCTAGCCCGTGTCTAGCCTGTGTCTAGCCTGTGTCTAGCCTGTGTCTAGCCTGTGTCTAGACTGTGTCTAGCATGTGTCTAGCTTGTGTCTAGCCTGTGTCTAGCCTGTGTCTAGCTTGTGTCTAGCCTGTGTCTAGCCTGTGTCTAGCCTGTGTCTAGCCTGTGTCTAGCCTGTGTCTAGCCTGTGTCTAGCCTGTGTCTAGCCTGTGTCTAGCCTGTGTCTAGCCTGTGTCTAGCCTGTGTCTAGCCTGTGTCTAGCCTGTGCCTAGCCAGTGTCTAGCCTGTGTCTATCATGTGTCTAGCCTGTGTCTAGCCTGTGTCTAGCCTGTGTCTAGCCTGTGTCTAGCCTGTGTCTAGCCTGTGTCTAGCTTGTGTCTAGCCTGTGTCTAGCCTGAGCCTAGCCAGTGTCTAGCCAGTGCCTAGCCTGTGCCTAGCCTGTGCCTAGCCTGTGTCTAGCCTGTGCATTGCCTGAGACAGGCATGTGCATAGCGTATGCCTAGCCAGTGTCTATCCAGTGCCTAGCCTGTGCTTAACCAGTCTCTAGCCTGTGTCTAGCCTGTGCCTAGCCTGTGTCTAGCCTGTGTCTAGCCTGTGTCTAGCCTGTGTCTAGCCTGTGTCTAGCCTGTGTCTATCATGTGTCAAGCCTGTGTCTAGCCTGTGTCTAGCCTGTGTCTAGCCTGTGTCTAGCCTGTGTCTAGCCTGTGTCTAGCTTGTGTCTAGCCTGTGTCTAGCCTGTGTCTAGCCTGTGTCTAGCCTGTGTCTAGCCTGTGCCTAGTCTGTGCCTAGCCTGTGCCTAGCCTGTGCCTAGCCTGTGTCTAGCCTGTGTCTAGCCTGTGTCTAGCCTGTGCCTTGCCTGAGACTGGCATGTGCATAGCCTGTGCCTAGCCAGTGTCTAGCCTGTGTCTAGCCTGTGCCTTGCCTGAGACAGGCATGTGCATAGCGTGTGCCAAGCCAGTGTCTAGCCAGTGCCTAGCCTGTGCCTAGCCAGTGTCTAGCCTTTGTCTAGCCTGTGCATAGCCTGTGTCTAGCCTGTGCCTAGCCAGTGTATAGCCTCTGTCTAGCCTGTGTCTAGTCTGTGTCTAGCCGGTGTCTATCTGGTGTCTAGCCTGTGCCTAGCCTGTGCCTAGCCTGTGACTGGTCTGTGACTAGCCTGTGACTAGCTTGTGACTAGCCTGTGACTAGCTTGTGCCTAGCCAGTGCCTAGCCTGTTTAGCCTGTGGCTAGCCTATGCCTAGCCTGTGTCTAGCCTGTGTCTAGCCTGTGCCTTGCCTGTGACTGGCATGTGTCTAGCCTGTGTCTAGCCTGTGTCTAGCCCGTGTCTAGCCTGTGTCTAGCCTGTGTCTAGCCTGTGTCTAGCCTGTGTCTAGACTGTGTCTAGCATGTGTCTAGCTTGTGTCTAGCCTGTGTCTAGCCTGTGTCTAGCCTGTGTCTAGCCTGTGTCTAGCCTGTGTCTAGCCTGTGTCTAGCCTGTGTCTAGCCTGTGTCTAGCCTGTGTCTAGCCTGTGTCTAGCCTGTGTCTAGCCTGTGTCTAGCCTGTGCCTAGCCAGTGTCTAGCCTGTGTCTAGCCTGTGTCTAGCCTGTGTCTAGCCTGTGTCTAGCCTGTGTCTAGCCTGTGTCTAGCCTGTGTCTAGCCTGTGTCTAGCCTGTGTCTAGCCTGTGTCTAGCCTGAGACTGGCATGTGCATAGTGTGTGCCTAGCCAGTGTCAAGCCTGTGTCTAGCCTGTGTCTAGCCTGTGCCTTGCCCGAGACTGGCATGTGCATAGCGTGTGCCTAGCCAGTGTCTAGCTAGTGCCTAGCCTGTGCCTAGCCTGTGCCTAGCCTGTGCCTAGCCTGTGCCTAGCCTGTGTCTTGCCTGTGCCTTGCCTGTGACTGGCATGTGACTGGCATGTGCATAGCCTGTGCCTAGCCAGTGTCTAGCCTGTGTCTAGCCTGTGCCTTGCCTGAGACTGGCATGTGCATAGCGTGTGCCTAGCCAGTGTCTAGCCTGTGTCTAGCCTGTGCCTCGCCAGAGACTGGCATGTTCATAGCGTGTGCCTAGCCAGTGTCTAGCCAGTGCCTAGCCTGTGTCTAGACAGTGCCTAGCCAGTGCCTAGCCTGTGCCTAGCCTGTGCCTAGCCTGTGCCTAGCCTGTGCCTAGCCTGTGCCTTGCCTGTGACTGGCATGTGCATAGCCTGTGCCTAGCCAGTTTCTAGCCTGTGTCTAGCCTGTGCCTTGCCTGAGACAGGCATGTGCATAGCGTGTGCCTAGCCAGTGTCTAGCCAGTGCCTAGCCTGTGCCTAGCCAGTGTATAGCCTTTGTCTAGCCTGTGCATAGCCTGTGTCTAGCCTGTGCCTAGCCAGTGTATAGCCTCTGTCTAGCCTGTGTCTAGCCTGTGTCTAGCCTGTGTCTGGCCTGTGCTTAGCCAGTGTCTATTCTGTGCCAAGCCAGTGTCTAGCCTGTGCCTAGCCAGTGTCTAGCCTGTGTCTAGCCTGTGCCTTGCCTGTGACTGGCATGTGCATAGCCTGTGCCTAGCCAGTGTCTAGCCTGTGTCTAGCCTGTGTCTAGCCTGTGTCTAGCCTGTTCATTGCCTGAGACTGGCATGTGCACAGCGTATGCCTAGCCAGTGTCTAGCCAGAGCCTAGCCTGTGCCTAGCCAGTTTCTAGCCTTTGTCTAGCCTGTGTCTAGCCTGTGTCTAGCCTGTGTCCAGCCGGTGTCCAGCCTGTGTCTAGCCTGTGTCTAGCCTGTGTCTATCCTGTGTCTAGCCCGTCTCTAGCCTTTGTCTAGCCTGTGTCTAGCCTGTGTCTAGCCTGTGTCTTGCCTGTGTCTAGCCTGTGTCTAGCCTGTGTCTATCATGTGTCTAGCCTGTGTCTAGCCTGTGTCTAGCCTGTGTCTAGCCTGTGTCTAGCCTGTGTCTAGCCTGTGTCTAGCTTGTGTCTAGCCTGTGCCTAGCCTGTGTCTAGCCAGTGCCTAGCCAGTGCCTAGCCTGTGCCTAGCCTGTGCCTAGCCTGTGCCTAGCCTGTGCCTAGCCTGTGCCTTGCCTGTGACTGGCATGTGCATAGCCTGTGCCTAGCCAGTTTCTAGCCTGTGTCTAGCCTGTGCCTTGCCTGAGACAGGCATGTGCATAGCGTGTGCCTAGCCAGTGTCTAGCCAGTGCCTAGCCTGTGCCTAGCCAGTGTATAGCTTTTGTCTAGCCTGTGCATAGCCTGTGTCTAGCCTGTGCCTAGCCAGTGTATAGCCTCTGTCTAGCCTGTGTCTAGTCTGTGTCTAGCCGGTGTCTAGCCGGTGTCTAGCCTGTGCCTAGCCTGTGCCTAGCCTGTGACTGGCCTGTGCCTAGCCTGTGACTGGCCTGTGCCTAGCCTGTGCCTAGCCTGTGCCTAGCCTATGCCTAGCCTGTGTCTAGCCTGTGTCTAGCCTGTGTCTAGCCTGTGTCTAGCCTGTGCTTAGCCAGTGTCTAGTCTGTGCCAAGCCAGTGTCTAGCCTGTGCCTAGCCAGTGTCTAGCCTGTGTCTAGCCTGTGCCTTGCCTGTGACTGGCATGTGCATAGCCTGTGCCTAGCCAGTGTCTAGCCTGTGTCTAGCCTGTGTCTAGCCTGTTCATTGCCTGAGACTGGCATGTGCACAGCGTATGCCTAGCCAGTGTCTAGCCAGAGCCTAGCCTGTGCCTAGCCAGTTTCTAGCCTTTGTCTAGCCTGTGTCTAGCCTGTGTCTAGCCTGTGTCCAGCCGGTGTCCAGCCTGTGTCTAGCCTGTGTCTAGCCTGTGTCTAGCCCGTCTCTAGCCTTTGTCTAGCCTGTGTCTAGCCTGTGCCTAGCCTGTGCCTAGCCTGTGCCTAGCCTATGCCTAGCCTGTGTCTAGCCTGTGTCTAGCCTGTGTCTAGCCTGTGTCTAGCCTGTGTCCAGCCGGTGTCCAGCCTGTGTCTAGCCTGTGTCTAGCCTGTGTCTAGCCTGTGTCTAGCCCGTCTCTAGCCTTTGTCTAGCCTGTGTCTAGCCTGTGTCTAGCCTGTGTCTAGCCTATGTCTAGCCTGTGTGTAGCCTGTGTTTAGCTTGTGTCAAGCCTGTGTCTAGCCTGTGTCTAGCCTGTGTCTAGCCTGTGTCTAGCCTGTGTCTAGCCTGTGCCTAGCCTGTGTCTAGCCTGTGTCTAGCCTGTGTCTAGCCTGTGTCTAGCCTGTGTCTAGCCTGTGTCTATCATGTGTCTAGCCTGTGTCTAGCCTGTGTCTAGCCTGTGTCTAGCCTGTGTCTAGCCTGTGTCTAGCCTGTGTCTAGCCTGTGTCTAGCTTGTGTCTAGCCTGTGTCTAGCCTGAGCCTAGCCAGTGTCTAGCCAGTGCCTAGCCTGTGCCTAGCCTGTGCCTAGCCTGTGTCTAGCCTGTGCATTGCCTGAGACAGGCATGTGCATAGCGTATGCCTAGCCAGTGTCTAGCCAGTGCCTAGCCTGTGCTTAACCAGTCTCTAGCCTGTGTCTAGCCTGTGCCTAGCCTGTGTCTAGCCTGTGTCTAGCCTGTGTCTAGCCTGTGTCTAGCCTGTGTCTATCATGTGTCAAGCCTGTGTCTAGCCTGTGTCTAGCCTGTGTCTAGCCTGTGTCTAGCCTGTGTCTAACCTGTGTCTAGCCCGTGTCTAGCCTTTGTCTAGCCTGTGTCTAGCCTGTGTCTAGCCTGTGTCTATCCTGTGTCTAGCCTGTGTCTAGCCTGTGTCTAGCCTGTGTCTAGCCTGTGCCTAGCCAGTTTCTAGCCTGTGTCTAGCCTGTGCTTAGCCAGTGTCTAGTCTGTGCCAAGCCAGTGTCTAGCCTGTGCCTAGCCAGTGTCTAGCCTGTGTCTAGCCTGTGCCTTGCCTGTGACTGGCATGTGCATAGCCTGTGCCTAGCCAGTGTCTAGCCTGTGTCTAGCCTGTGTCTAGCCTGTTCATTGCCTGAGACTGGCATGTGCACAGCGTATGCCTAGCCAGTGTCTAGCCAGAGCCTAGCCTGTGCCTAGCCAGTTTCTAGCCTTTGTCTAGCCTGTGCATAGCCAGAGTCTAGCATGTGCCTAGCCAGTGTGTAGCCTCTGTCTAGCCTGTGTCTAGTCTGTGTCTTGACGGTGTCTTGCCGGTGTCTAGCCTGTGTCTAGCCTGTGTCTAGCCTGTGTCTAGCCGGTGTCTAGCCTGTGTCTAGCCTGTGTCTAGCCTGTGTCTAGCCTGTGTCTAGCCTGTGTCTAGCCTGTGTCTAGCCTGTGTCTAGACTGTGTCTAACCTGTGCCTAGCCTCTGTCTAGCCTGTGTCAAGTATGTGCCTGGCCTCTGCCTAGCCTGTACCTAGCCAGTGCCTAGCCTGTACCTAGCCAGTACCTAGCCTGTACCTAGCCAGTACCTAGCCTTTTCATAGCCATTGTCTAGTCTGTTCATAGCCATTGTCTAGCCTGTGCCTAGCCAGTGTCTAGCCTGTGCCTAGCCAGTGTCTAGTCTGTGCCTAGCCTTTGTCTAGCCTGTGTCAAGTATGTGCCTAGCCTCTGCCTAGCCTGTACCTAGCCAGTGCCTAGCCTGTACCTAGCCAGTACCTAGCCTGTACCTAGCCAGTACCTAACCTTTTCATAGCCATTGTCTAGCCTGTTCATAGCCATTGTCTAGCCTGTGCCTAGCCTGTGTCTAGCCTGTGCCTATCCAGTTTGTAGACTGTGCTTAGCCAGTGTCTAGTCTGTGCCAAGCCAGTGTCTAGCCTGTTTCTAGCCAGTGTCTAGCCTGTTTCTAGCCTTTTCTAGCCTGTGTTTAGCCTGTGTCTAGCCTGTGTCTAGCCTGTGTCTAGCCTGTGTCTAGCCTTTGTCTAGCCTGTGCCTAGCCTGTGCCTAGCCTGTGACTGGCCTGTGCCTAGCCTGTGACTGGCCTGTGCCTAGCCTGTGCCTAGCCTGTGTCTAGCCTATGCCTAGCCTGTGTCTAGCCTGTGTCTAGCCTGTGCTTAGCCAGTGTCTAGTCTGTGCCAAGCCAGTGTCTAGCCTGTGCCTAGCCAGTGTCTAGCCTGTGTCTAGCCTGTGCCTTGCCTGTGACTGGCATGTGCATAGCCTGTGCCTAGCCAGTGTCTAGCCTGTGTCTAGCCTGTTCATTGCCTGAGACTGGCATGTGCACAACGTATGCCTAGCCAGTGTCTAGCCAGAGCCTAGCCTGTGCCTAGCCAGTTTCTAGCCTTTGTCTAGCCTGTGTCTAGCCTGTGTCTAGCCTGTGTCCAGCCGGTGTCCAGCCTGTGTCTAGCCTGTGTCTAGCCTGTGTCTAGCCTGTGTCTAGCCCGTCTCTAGCCTTTGTCTAGCCTGTGTCTAGCCTGTGCCTAGCCTGTGCCTAGCCTGTGCCTAGCCTATGCCTAGCCTGTGTCTAGCCTGTGTCTAGCCTGTGTCTAGCCTGTGTCTAGCCTGTGTCCAGCCGGTGTCCAGCCTGTGTCTAGCCTGTGTCTAGCCTGTGTCTAGCCTGTGTCTAGCCCGTCTCTAGCCTTTGTCTAGCCTGTGTCTAGCCTGTGTCTAGCCTGTGCCTAGCCTGTGTCTAGCCTGTGTCTAGCCTGTGTCTAGCCTGTGTCTAGCCTGTGTCTAGCCTGTGTCTAGCCTGTGTCTAGCCTGTGCCTAGCCAGTTTCTAGCCTGTGTCTAGCCTGTGCTTAGCCAGTGTCTAGTCTGTGCCAAGCCAGTGTCTAGCCTGTGCCTAGCCAGTGTCTAGCCTGTGTCTAGCCTGTGCCTTGCCTGTGACTGGCATGTGCATAGCCTGTGCCTAGCCAGTGTCTAGCCTTTGTCTAGCCAGTGCCTAGCCTGTGCCTAGCCTGTGCCTAGCCTCTGTCTAGCCTGTGTCTAGCCTGTGCCTTGCCTGTGACTGGCATGTGCATAGCCTATGCCTAGCCAGTGTCTAGCCTGTGTCTAGCCTGTGTCTAGCCTGTGCCTTGCCTGAGACAGGCATGTGCATAGCGTGTGCCAAGGCAATGTCTAGCCAGTGCCTAGCCTGTGCCTAGCCAGTGTCTAGCCTTTGTCTAGCCTGTGCATAGCCTGTTTCTAGCCTGTGCCTAGCCAGTGTATAGCCTCTGTCTAGCCTGTGTCTAGTCAGTGTCTAGCCGGTGTCTAGCCGGTGTCTTGCCTGTGCCTAGCCTGTGCCTATCCTATGACTGGCCTGTGCCTAGCCTGTGACTAGCTTGTGCCTAGCCAGTGCCTAGCCTGTGCCTAGCCTGTGTCTAGTCAGTGTCTAGCCGGTGTCTAGCCTGTGCCTAGCCTGTGCCTAGCCTATGACTGGCCTGTGCCTAGCCTGTGACTAGCTTGTGCCTAGCCAGTGCCTAGCCTGTGCCTAGCCTGTGCCTAGCCTGTGTCTAGCCTGTGTCTAGCCTGTGCCTTGCCTGAGACAGGCATGTGCATAGCGTGTGCCAAGGCAATGTCTAGCCAGTGCCTAGCCTGTGCCTAGCCAGTGTCTAGCCTTTGTCTAGCCTGTGCATAGCCTGTTTCTAGCCTGTGCCTAGCCAGTGTATAGCCTCTGTCTAGCCTGTGTCTAGTCAGTGTCTAGCCGGTGTCTAGCCGGTGTCTAGCCTGTGCCTAGCCTGTGCCTATCCTATGACTGGCCTGTGCCTAGCCTTTGACTAGCTTGTGCCTAGCCAGTGCCTAGCCTGTGCCTAGCCTGTGTCTAGTCAGTGTCTAGCCGGTGTCTAGCCTGTGCCTAGCCTGTGCCTAGCCTATGACTGGCCTGTGCCTAACCTGTGACTAGCTTGTGCCTAGTCAGTGCCTAGCCTGTGCCTAGCCTGTGCCTAGCCTGTGTCTAGCCTGTGTCTAGCCTGTGTCTAGCCTGTGTCTAGCCTGTGTCTAGCCTGTGTCTAGCCTGTGTCTAGCCTGTGTCTAGCCTGTGTCTAGCCTGTGTCTAGCCTGTGTCTAGCCTGTGTCTAGCCTGTGTCTAGCCTGTGTCTAGCCTGTGTCTAGCCTGTTTCTAGCTTGTGTCTAGCCTGTGTCTAGCTTGTGTCTAGCTTGTGCCTAGCCAGTGTCTAGCCAGTGCCTAGCCTGTGCCTAGCCAGTGTCTAGCCTTTGTCTAGCCTGTGCCTAGACTGTGTCTAGCCTGTGTCTAGCCTGTGTCTAGCCTGTGTCTAGCCTGTGTCTAGCCTGTGTCTAGCCTGTGTCTAGCCTGTGTCTAGCCTGTTTCTAGCTTGTGTCTAGCCTGTGTCTAGCCTGTGCCTAGCCAGTGTCTAGCCTGTGTCTAGCCTGTGCCTTGCCTGTGTTTGGCATGTGACTGGCATGTGCATAGCCTGTGCCTAGCCAGTGTCTAGCCTGTGTCTAGCCTGTGCCTTGCCTGAGACTGGCATGTGCATAGCGTGTGCCTAGCCAGTGTCTAGCCTGTGTCTAGCCTGTGCCTTGCCAGAGACTGGCATGTGCATAGCGTGTGCCTAGCCAATGTCTAGCCAGTACCTAGCCTGTGCCTAGCCTGTGTCTAGCCTGTGTCTAGCCTGTGACTGGCATGTGCATAGCCTGTGCCTAGCCAGTGTCTAGCCTGTGTCTAGCCTGTGCCTTGCCTGAGACAGGCATGTGCATAGCGTGTGCCTGGCCAGTGTCTAGCCAGTGCCTAGCCTGTGCCTAGCCTGTGCCTAGCCTGTGCCTAGCCTGTGTCTAACCTGTGTCTAGCCTGTGCCCTGCCTGTGACTGGCATGTGCATAGCCTGTGCCTAGCCTGTGCCTTGCCTGAGACAGGCATGTGCATAGCGTGTGCCTAGCCAGTGTCTAGTCAGTGCCTAGCCAGTGTCTAGCCAGTGCCTAGCCTGTGCCTAGCCAGTGCCTAGCCTTTGTCTAGCCTGTGCATAGCCTGTGTCTAGCCTGTGCCTAGCCAGTGTATAGCCTCTGTCTAGCCTGTGTCTAGTCTGTGTCTAGCCGGTGTCCAGCCGGTGTCTAGCCTGTGCCTAGCCTGTGCCTAGCCTGTGCCTAGCCTGTGCCTAGCCTGTGCCTAGCTTGTGCCTAGCCTGTGCCTAGCCTGTGCCTAGCCTGTGCCTAGCCTGTGCCTAGCCTGTGCCTAGCCTGTGCCTAGCCTGTGGCTAGCCTGTGCCTAGCCTATACCTAGCCTGTGTCTAGCCTGTGTCTAGCCTGTGTCTAGCCTGTGCCTAGCCTGTGTCTAGCCTGTGTCTAGCCTGTGCCTTGCCTGAGACTGGCATGTGCATAGCCTGTGCCTAGCCAGTGTCTAGCCTGTGTCTAGCCTGTGCCTTGCCTGAGACTGGCATGTGCATAGCGTGTGCCTAGTCAGTGTCTAGCCAGTGCCTAGCCTGTGCCTAGCCAGTGTCTAGCCTTTGTCTAGCCTGTGTATAGCCTGTGTCTAGCCTGTGTCTAGCCTGTGCCTTGCCTGTGACTGGCATGTGCATAGCCTGTGCCTAGCCAGTGCCTAGCCTGTGTCTAGCCTGTGCCTTGCCTGAGACTGGCATGTGCATAGCGTGTGCCTAGCCAGTGTCTAGCCAGTGCCTAGTCTGTGCCTAGCCTGTGCCTAGTCTGTGCCTAGCCTGTGCCTAGCCTGTGCCTAGCCTGTGTCTAGCCTGTGTCTAGCCTGTGTCTAGCCTGTGCCTTGCCTGTGACTGGCATGTGCATAGCCTGTGCCTAGCCAGTGTCTAGCCTGTGTCTAGCCTGTGCCTTGCCTGAGACAGGCATGTGCATAGCGTGTGCCAAGCCAGTGTCTAGCCAGTGCCTAGCCTGTGCCTAGCCAGTGTCTAGCCTTTGTCTAGCCTGTGCATAGCCTGTGTCTAGCCTGTGCCTAGCCAGTGTATAGCCTCTGTCTAGCCTGTGTCTAGCCGGTGTCTATCTGGTGTCTAGCCTGTGCCTAGCCTGTGCCTAGCCTGTGACTGGTCTGTGACTAGCCTGTGACTAGCTTGTGACTAGCCTGTGACTAGCTTGTGCCTAGCCAGTGCCTAGCCTGTTTAGCCTGTGGCTAGCCTTTGCCTAGCCTGTGTCTAGCCTGTGTCTAGCCTTTGTCTAGCTTGTGTCTAGCCTGTGTCTAGCCTGTGTCTAGCCTGTGTCTAGCCTGTGTCTAGCCTGTGTCTAGCCTGTGTCTAGCCTGTGTCTAGCCTGTGTCTAGCCTGTGTCTAGACTGTGTCTAGCATGTGTCTAGCTTGTGTCTAGCCTGTGTCTAGCCTGTGTCTAGCTTGTGTCTAGCCTGTGTCTAGCCTGTGTCTAGCCTGTGTCTAGCCTGTGTCTAGCCTGTGTCTAGCCTGTGTCTAGCCTGTGTCTAGCCTGTGCCTAGCCAGTGTCTAGCCTGTGTCTAGCCTGTGTCTAGCCTGTGTCTAGCCTGTGTCTAGCCTGTGTCTAGCCTGTGTCTAGCCTGTGTCTAGCCTGAGACTGGCATGTGCATAGTGTGTGCCTAGCCAGTGTCAAGCCTGTGTCTAGCCTGTGTCTAGCCTGTGCCTTGCCAGAGACTGGCATGTGCATAGCGTGTGCCTAGCCAGTGTCTAGCTAGTGCCTAGCCTGTGCCTAGCCTGTGCCTAGCCTGTGCCTAGCCTGTGTCTTGCCTGTGCCTTGCCTGTGACTGGCATGTGACTGGCATGTGCATAGCCTGTGCCTAGCCAGTGTCTAGCCTGTGTCTAGCCTGTGCCTTGCCTGAGACTGGCATGTGCATAGCGTGTGCCTAGCCAGTGTCTAGCCTGTGTCTAGCCTGTGCCTCGCCAGAGACTGGCATGTTCATAGCGTGTGCCTAGCCAGTGTCTAGCCAGTGCCTAGCCTGTGTCTAGCCAGTGCCTAGCCAGTACCTAGCCTGTGCCTAGCCTGTGCCTAGCCTGTGCCTAGCCTGTGCCTAGCCTGTGCCTAGCCTGTGCCTTGCCTGTGACTGGCATGTGCATAGCCTGTGCCTAGCCAGTTTCTAGCCTGTGTCTAGCCTGTGCCTTGCCTGAGACAGGCATGTGCATAGCGTGTGCCTAGCCAGTGTCTAGCCAGTGCCTAGCCTGTGCCTAGCCAGTGTATAGCCTTTGTCTAGCCTGTGCATAGCCTGTGTCTAGCCTGTGCCTAGCCAGTGTATAGCCTCTGTCTAGCCTGTGTCTAGTCTGTGTCTAGCCGGTGTCTAGCCGGTGTCTAGCCTGTGCCTAGCCTGTGCCTAGCCTGTGACTGGCCTGTGCCTAGCCTGTGACTGGCCTGTGCCTAGCCTGTGCCTAGCCTGTGCCTAGCCTATGCCTAGCCTGTGTCTAGCCTGTGTCTAGCCTGTGTCTAGCCTGTGTCTAGCCTGTGTCCAGCCGGTGTCCAGCCTGTGTCTAGCCTGTGTCTAGCCTGTGTCTAGCCTGTGTCTAGCCCGTCTCTAGCCTTTGTCTAGCCTGTGTCTAGCCTGTGTCTAGCCTGTGTCTAGCCTGTGTCTAGCCTGTGTGTAGCCTGTGTTTAGCTTGTGTCAAGCCTGTGTCTAGCCTGTGTCTAGCCTGTGTCTAGCCTGTGTCTAGCCTGTGTCTAGCCTGTGTCTAGCCTGTGTCTAGCCTGTGCCTAGCCTGTGTCTAGCCTGTGTCTAGCCTGTGTCTAGCCTGTGTCTAGCCTGTGTCTATCATGTGTCTAGCCTGTGTCTAGCCTGTGTCTAGCCTGTGTCTAGCCTGTGTCTAGCCTGTGTCTAGCCTGTGTCTAGCCTGTGTCTAGCCTGAGCCTAGCCAGTGTCTAGCCTGTGCCTTGCCTGTGACTGGCATGTGCATAGCCTGTGCCTAGCCAGTGTCTAGCCTGTGTCTAGCCTGTGCCTTGCCTGAGACAGGCATGTGCATAGCGTGTGCCAAGCCAGTGTCTAGCCAGTGCCTAGCCTGTGCCTAGCCAGTGTCTAGCCTTTGTCTAGCCTGTGCATAGCCTGTGTCTAGCCTGTGCCTAGCCAGTGTATAGCCTCTGTCTAGCCTGTGTCTAGTCTGTGTCTAGCCGGTGTCTATCTGGTGTCTAGCCTGTGCCTAGCCTGTGCCTAGCCTGTGACTGGTCTGTGACTAGCCTGTGACTGGTCTGTGACTAGCCTGTGACTAGCTTGTGACTAGCCTGTGACTAGCTTGTGCCTAGCCAGTGCCTAGCCTGTTTAGCCTGTGGCTAGCCTATGCCTAGCCTGTGTCTAGCCTGTGTCTAGCCTGTGCCTTGCCTGTGACTGGCATGTGTCTAGCCTGTGTCTAGCCTGTGTCTAGCCCGTGTCTAGCCTGTGTCTAGCCTGTGTCTAGCCTGTGTCTAGCCTGTGTCTAGCCTGTGTCTAGACTGTGTCTAGCATGTGTCTAGCTTGTGTCTAGCCTGTGTCTAGCCTGTGTCTAGCTTGTGTCTAGCCTGTGTCTAGCCTGTGTCTAGCCTGTGTCTAGCCTGTGTCTAGCCTGTGTCTAGCCTGTGCCTAGCCAGTGTCTAGCCTGTGTCTAGCCTGTGTCTAGCCTGTGTCTAGCCTGTGTCTAGCCTGTGTCTAGCCTGTGTCTAGCCTGTGTCTAGCCTGTGTCTAGCCTGTGTCTAGCCTGTGTCTAGCCTGTGTCTAGCCTGTGTCTAGCCTGAGACTGGCATGTGCATAGTGTGTGCCTAGCCAGTGTCAAGCCTGTGTCTAGCCTGTGTCTAGCCTGTGCCTTGCCAGAGACTGGCATGTGCATAGCGTGTGCCTAGCCAGTGTCTAGCTGTGCTAGTGCCTAGCCTGTGCCTAGCCTGTGCCTAGCCTGTGCCTAGCCTGTGCCTAGCCTGTGTCTTGCCTGTGCCTTGCCTGTGACTGGCATGTGACTGGCATGTGCATAGCCTGTGCCTAGCCAGTGTCTAGCCTGTGTCTAGCCTGTGCCTTGCCTGAGACTGGCATGTGCATAGCGTGTGCCTAGCCAGTGTCTAGCCTGTGTCTAGCCTGTGCCTCGCCAGAGACTGGCATGTTCATAGCGTGTGCCTAGCCAGTGTCTAGCCAGTGCCTAGCCTGTGTCTAGCCAGTGCCCAGCCAGTGCCCAGCCAGTGCCTAGCCTGTGCCTAGCCTGTGCCTAGCCTGTGCCTAGCCTGTGTCTAGCCTGTGCCTTGCCTGTGACTGGCATGTGCATAGCCTGTGCCTAGCCAGTTTCTAGCCTGTGTCTAGCCTGTGCCTTGCCTGAGACAGGCATGTGCATAGCGTGTGCCTAGCCAGTGTCTAGCCAGTGCCTAGCCTGTGCCTAGCCAGTGTATAGCCTTTGTCTAGCCTGTGCATAGCCTGTGTCTAGCCTCTGCCTAGCCAGTGTATAGCCTCTGTCTAGCCTGTGTCTAGCCTGTGTCTAGCCTGTGTCTGGCCTGTGCTTAGCCAGTGTCTAGTCTGTGCCAAGCCAGTGTCTAGCCTGTGCCTAGCCAGTGTCTAGCCTGTGTCTAGCCTGTGCCTTGCCTGTGACTGGCATGTGCATAGCCTGTGCCTAGCCAGTGTCTAGCCTGTGTCTAGCCTGTGTCTAGCCTGTTCATTGCCTGAGACTGGCATGTGCACAGCGTATGCCTAGCCAGTGTCTAGCCAGAGCCTAGCCTGTGCCTAGCCAGTTTCTAGCCTTTGTCTAGCCTGTGTCTAGCCTGTGTCTAGCCTGTGTCCAGCCGGTGTCCAGCCTGTGTCTAGCCTGTGTCTAGCCTGTGTCTATCCTGTGTCTAGCCTGTCTCTAGCCTTTGTCTAGCCCGTCTCTAGCCTTTGTCTAGCCTGTGTCTAGCCTGTGTCTAGCCTGTGTCTAGCCTGTGTCTAGCCTGTGTCTAGCCTGTGTCTAGCCTGTGTCTAGCCTGTGTCTATCATGTGTCTGCCTGTCTAGCCTGTGTCTAGCCTGTGTCTAGCCTGTGTCTAGCCTGTGTCTAGCCTGTGTCTAGCCTGTGTCTAGCTTGTGTCTAGCCTGTGCCTAGCCTGTGTCTAGCCAGTGCCTAGCCAGTGCCTAGCCTGTGCCTAGCCTGTGCCTAGCCTGTGCCTAGCCTGTGCCTAGCCTGTGCCTAGCCTGTGCCTTGCCTGTGACTGGCATGTGCATAGCCTGTGCCTAGCCAGTTTCTAGCCTGTGTCTAGCCTGTGCCTTGCCTGAGACAGGCATGTGCATAGCGTGTGCCTAGCCAGTGTCTAGCCAGTGCCTAGCCTGTGCCTAGCCAGTGTATAGCCTTTGTCTAGCCTGTGCATAGCCTGTGTCTAGCCTGTGCCTAGCCAGTGTATAGCCTCTGTCTAGCCTGTGTCTAGTCTGTGTCTAGCCGGTGTCTAGCCGGTGTCTAGCCTGTGCCTAGCCTGTGCCTAGCCTGTGACTGGCCTGTGCCTAGCCTGTGACTGGCCTGTGCCTAGCCTGTGCCTAGCCTGTGCCTAGCCTATGCCTAGCCTGTGTCTAGCCTGTGTCTAGCCTGTGTCTAGCCTGTGTCTAGCCTGTGCTTAGCCAGTGTCTAGTCTGTGCCAAGCCAGTGTCTAGCCTGTGCCTAGCCAGTGTCTAGCCTGTGTCTAGCCTGTGCCTTGCCTGTGACTGGCATGTGCATAGCCTGTGCCTAGCCAGTGTCTAGCCTGTGTCTAGCCTGTGTCTAGCCTGTTCATTGCCTGAGACTGGCATGTGCACAGCGTATGCCTAGCCAGTGTCTAGCCAGAGCCTAGCCTGTGCCTAGCCAGTTTCTAGCCTTTGTCTAGCCTGTGTCTAGCCTGTGTCTAGCCTGTGTCCAGCCGGTGTCCAGCCTGTGTCTAGCCTGTGTCTAGCCTGTGTCTAGCCTGTGTCTAGCCTGTCTCTAGCCTTTGTCTAGCCTGTGTCCTAGCCTGTGCCTAGCCTGTGCCTAGCCTGTGCCTAGCCTATGCCTAGCCTGTGTCTAGCCTGTGTCTAGCCTGTGTCTAGCCTGTGTCTAGCCTGTGTCCAGCCGGTGTCCAGCCTGTGTCTAGCCTGTGTCTAGCCTGTGTCTAGCCTGTGTCTAGCCCGTCTCTAGCCTTTGTCTAGCCTGTGTCTAGCCTGTGTCTAGCCTGTGTCTAGCCTATGTCTAGCCTGTGTGTAGCCTGTGTTTAGCTTGTGTCAAGCCTGTGTCTAGCCTGTGTCTAGCCTGTGTCTAGCCTGTGTCTAGCCTGTGTCTAGCCTGTGCCTAGCCTGTGTCTAGCCTGTGTCTAGCCTGTGTCTAGCCTGTGTCTAGCCTGTGTCTATCATGTGTCTAGCCTGTGTCTAGCCTGTGTCTAGCCTGTGTCTAGCCTGTGTCTAGCCTGTGTCTAGCCTGTGCCTAGCCAGTGTCTAGCTTGTTTCTAGCCTGTGTCTAGCCTGAGCCTAGCCAGTGTCTAGCCAGTGCCTAGCCTGTGCCTAGCCTGTGCCTAGCCTGTGTCTAGCCTGTGCATTTCCTGAGACAGGCATGTGCATAGCGTATGCCTAGCCAGTGTCTAGCCAGTGCCTAGCCTGTGCTTAACCAGTCTCTAGCCTGTGTCTAGCCTGTGCCTAGCCTGTGTCTAGCCTGTGTCTAGCCTGTGTCTAGCCTGTGTCTAGCCTGTGTCTAGCCTGTGTCTATCATGTGTCAAGCCTGTGTCTAGCCTGTGTCTAGCCTGTGTCTAGCCTGTGTCTAACCTGTGTCTAGCCTGTGTCTAGCCTTTGTCTAGCCTGTGTCTAGCCTGTGTCTAGCCTGTGTCTATCCTGTGTCTAGCCTGTGTCTAGCTTGTGTCTAGCCTGTGTCTAGCCTGTGTCTAGCCTGTGCCTAGCCAGTTTCTAGCCTGTGTCTAGCCTGTGCTTAGCCAGTGTCTAGTCTGTGCCAAGCCAGTGTCTAGCCTGTGCCTAGCCAGTGTCTAGCCTGTGTCTAGCCTGTGCCTTGCCTGTGACTGGCATGTGCATAGCCTGTGCCTAGCCAGTGTCTAGCCTGTGTCTAGCCTGTGTCTAGCCTGTTCATTGCCTGAGACTGGCATGTGCACAGCGTATGCCTAGCCAGTGTCTAGCCAGAGCCTAGCCTGTGCCTAGCCAGTTTCTAGCCTTTGTCTAGCCTGTGCATAGCCAGAGTCTAGCATGTGCCTAGCCAGTGTGTAGCCTCTGTCTAGCCTGTGTCTAGTCTGTGTCTTGACGGTGTCTTGCCGGTGTCTAGCCTGTGTCTAGCCTGTGTCTAGCCTGTGTCTAGCCGGTGTCTAGCCTGTGTCTAGCCTGTGTCTAGCCTGTGTCTAGCCTGTGTCTAGCCTGTGTCTAGCCTGTGTCTAGCCTGTGTCTAGACTGTGTCTAGCCTGTGCCTAGCCTCTGTCTAGCCTGTGTCAAGTATGTGCCTGGCCTCTGCCTAGCCTGTACCTAGCCAGTGCCTAGCCTGTACCTAGCCAGTACCTAGCCTGTACCTAGCCAGTACCTAGCCTTTTCATAGCCATTGTCTAGCCTGTTCATAGCCATTGTCTAGCCTGTGCCTAGCCAGTGTCTAGCCTGTGCCTAGCCAGTGTCTAGTCTGTGCCTAGCCTTTGTCTAGCCTGTGTCAAGTATGTGCCTAGCCTCTGCCTAGCCTGTACCTAGCCAGTGCCTAGCCTGTACCTAGCCAGTACCTAGCCTGTACCTAGCCAGTACCTAACCTTTTCATAGCCATTGTCTAGCCTGTTCATAGCCATTGTCTAGCCTGTGCCTAGCCTGTGTCTAGCCTGTGCCTATCCAGTTTGTAGACTGTGCTTAGCCAGTGTCTAGTCTGTGCCAAGCCAGTGTCTAGCCTGTTTCTAGCCAGTGTCTAGCCTGTTTCTAGCCTTTTCTAGCCTGTGTTTAGCCTGTGTCTAGCCTGTGTCTAGCCTGTGTCTAGCCTGTGTCTAGCCTTTGTCTAGCCTGTGCCTAGCCTGTGCCTAGCCTGTGACTGGCCTGTGCCTAGCCTGTGACTGGCCTGTGCCTAGCCTGTGCCTAGCCTGTGTCTAGCCTATGCCTAGCCTGTGTCTAGCCTGTGTCTAGCCTGTGTCTAGCCTGTGCTTAGCCAGTGTCTAGTCTGTGCCAAGCCAGTGTCTAGCCTGTGCCTAGCCAGTGTCTAGCCTGTGTCTAGCCTGTGCCTTGCCTGTGACTGGCATGTGCATAGCCTGTGCCTAGCCAGTGTCTAGCCTGTGTCTAGCCTGTTCATTGCCTGAGACTGGCATGTGCACAACGTATGCCTAGCCAGTGTCTAGCCAGAGCCTAGCCTGTGCCTAGCCAGTTTCTAGCCTTTGTCTAGCCTGTGTCTAGCCTGTGTCTAGCCTGTGTCCAGCCGGTGTCCAGCCTGTGTCTAGCCTGTGTCTAGCCTGTGTCTAGCCTGTGTCTAGCCTGTGTCTAGCCTGTGTCTAGCCTGTGTCTAGCCTGTGCCTAGCCTGTGCCTAGCCTGTGTCTAGCCTATGCCTAGCCTGTGTCTAGCCTGTGTCTAGCCTGTGTCTAGCCTGTGTCTAGCCTGTGTCCAGCCGGTGTCCAGCCTGTGTCTAGCCTGTGTCTAGCCTGTGTCTAGCCTGTGTCTAGCCTGTGTCTAGCCTGTGTCTAGCCTGTGTCTAGCCTGTGTCTAGCCTGTGTCTAGCCTGTGTCTAGCCTGTGTCTAGCCTGTGTCTAGCCTGTGTCTAGCCTGTGTTTAGCCTGTGTCAAGCCTGTGTCTAGCCTGTGTCTAGCCTGTGTCTAGCCTGTGTCTAGCCTGTGTCTAGCCTGTGTCTAGCCTGTGTCTAGCCTGTGTCTAGCCTGTGTCTAGCCTGTGTCTAGCCTGTGTCTAGCCTGTGTCTAGCCTGTGTCTAGCCTGTGTCTAGCCTGTGTTTAGCCTGTGTCTAGCCTGTGTCTAGCCTGTGTCTCGCCTGTGTCTAGCCTGTGTCTAGCCTGTGTCTAGCCTGTGTCTAGCCTGTGTCTAGCCTGTGTCTAGCTTGTGTCTAGCCTGTGTCTAGCCTGAGCCTAGCCAGTGTCTAGCCAGTGCCTAGCCTGTGCCTAGCCTGTGCCTAGCCTGTGTCTAGCCTGTGCATTGCCTGAGACAGGCATGTGCATAGCGTATGCCTAGCCAGTGTCTAGCCAGTGCCTAGCCTGTGCTTAACCAGTCTCTAGCCTGTGTCTAGCCAGTGCCTAGCCTGTGCTTAACCAGTCTCTAGCCTGTGTCTAGCCTGTGCCTAGCCTGTGTCTAGCCTGTGTCTAGCCTGTGTCTAGCCTGTGTCTAGCCTGTGTCTATCATGTGTCAAGCCTGTGTCTAGCCTGTGTCTAGCCTGTGTCTAGCCTGTGTCTAGCCTGTGTCTAACCTGTGTCTAGCCCGTGTCTAGCCTTTGTCTAGCCTGTGTTTAGCCTGTGTCTAGCCTGTGTCCTGTGTCTAGCCTGTGTCTAGCCTGTGTCTAGCTTGTGTCTAGCCTGTGTCTAGCCTGTGTCTAGCCTGTGTCTAGCCTGTGTCTAGCCTGTGCCTAGCCAGTTTCTAGCCTGTGTCTAGCCTGTGCTTAGCCAGTGTCTAGTCTGTGCCAAGCCAGTGTCTAGCCTGTGCCTAGCCAGTGTCTAGCCTGTGTCTAGCCTGTGCCTTGCCTGTGACTGGCATGTGCATAGCCTGTGCCTAGCCAGTGTCTAGCCTGTGTCTAGCCTGTGTCTAGCCTGTTCATTGCCTGAGACTGGCATGTGCACAGCGTATGCCTAGCCAGTGTCTAGCCAGTGCCTAGCCTGTGCCTAGCCAGTTTCTAGCCTTTGTCTAGCCTGTGCATAGCCAGAGTCTAGCATGTGCCTAGCCAGTGTGTAGCCTCTGTCTAGCCTGTGTCTAGTCTGTGTCTTGACGGTGTCTTGCCGGTGTCTAGCCTGTGTCTAGCCTGTGTCTAGCCTGTGTCTAGCCGGTGTCTAGCCTGTGTCTAGCCTGTGTCTAGCCTGTGTCTAGCCTGTGTCTAGCCTGTGTCTAGCCTGTGTCTAGCCTGTGTCTAGCCTGTGTCTAGCCTGTGCCTAGCCTCTGTCTAGCCTGTGTCAAGTATGTGCCTAGCCTCTGCCTAGCCTGTACCTAGCCAGTGCCTAGCCTGTACCTAGCCAGTACCTAGCCTGTACCTAGCCAGTACCTAGCCTGTTCATAGCCATTGTCTAGCCTGTTCATAGCCATTGTCTAGCCTGTGCCTAGCCAGTGTCTAGCCTGTGCCTAGCCAGTGTCTAGTCTGTGCCTAGCCTTTGTCTAGCCTGTGTCAAGTATGTGCCTAGCCTCTGCCTAGCCTGTACCTAGCCTCTGCCTAGCCTGTACCTAGCCAGTGCCTAGCCTGTACCTAGCCAGTACCTAGCCTGTACCTAGCCAGTACCTAGCCTGTTCATAGCCATTGTCTAGCCTGTTCATAGCCATTGTCTAGCCTGTGCCTAGCCAGTGTCTAGCCTGTGCCTAGCCAGTTTGTAGACTGTGCTTAGCCAGTGTCTAGTCTGTGCCAAGCCAGTGTCTAGCCTGTTTCTAGCCAGTGTCTAGCCTGTTTCTAGCCTTTTCTAGCCTGTGTCTAGCCTGTGTCTAGCCTGTGTCTAGCCCTGTGTCTAGCCTGTGTCTAGCCTGTGTCTAGCCTGTGTCTAGCCTGTGTCTAGCCTTTGTCTAGCCTGTGTCTAGCCTGTGTCTAGCCTGTGTCTAGCCTGTGTCTAGCCTGTGTCTAGCCTGTGTCTAGCCTGTGTCTAGCCTGTGTCGCCTGTGTCTAGCCTGTGTCTAGCCTGTGTCTAGCCTGTGTCTAGCCTGTGTCTAGCCTGTGTCTAGCCTGTGTCTAGCCTGTGTCTAGCCTGTGTCTAGCCTGTGCCTAGCCAGTGTCTAGCCTGTGTCTAGCCTGTGCCTAGCCTGTGCCTAGCCAGTTTCTAGCCTGTGTCTAGCCTGTGCTTAGCCAGTGTATAGTCTGTGCCAAGCCCGTGTCTAGCCTGTGTCTAGCATGTGTCTAGCCTGTTTCTAGCCTGTGTCTAGCCTGTGTCTAGCTAGTGTCTAGCCTGTGTCTAGCCTGTGTCTAGCCTGTGCCTAGCCTGTGTCTAGCCTGTGTCTAGCCTGTGTCTAGCCTGTGTCTAGCCTGTGTCTAGCCTGTGTCTAGCCTGAGCCTGCTTGTCTAGCCTGTGTCTAGCCTGTGTCTAGCCTGTGTCTAGCCTGTGTCTCAGCCTGTGTCTAGCCTGTGTCTAGCCTGTGTCTAGCCTGTGTCTAGCCTGTGTCTAGCCTGTGTCTAGCCTGTGTCTAGCCTGTGTCTAGCCTGTGTCTAGCCTTTGTCTAGCCTGTGTCTAGCCTGTGTCTAGCCTGTGTCTAGCCTGTGCCTAGCCTGTGTCTAGCCTGTGTCTAGCCTGTGTCTAGCCTGTCTCTAGCCTGTGTTCTAGCCTGTGCCTAGCCAGTGTCGAGCCTGTGCCTAGCCAGTGTCTAGCCTGTGTCTAGCCTGTGCCTAGCCAGTTTCTAGCCTGTGTCTAGCCTGTGCTTAGCTTGTGTCTAGCCTGTGCCTAGCCTGTGTCTAGCCTGTGCCTAGCCTGTGTCTAGCCTGTGCCTAGCCTGTGTCTAGCCTGTGTCTAGCCTGTGCCTAGCCTGTGTCTAGCCTGTGTCTAGCCTGTGTCTAGCCTGTGACTAGCATGTGTCTAGCCTGTGCCTAGCCAGTGTCTAGCCTAGCCAGTGTCTAGCCTGTGCCTTAGCATGTGCCATAGCCTGTGTCTAGCCTGTGTCTAGCCTGTGCCTAGCCTGTGTCTAGCCTGTGCCTAGCCTGTGCCTAGCCTGTGCCTAGCCTGTGTCTAGCCTGTGCCTAGCCGTGTGTCTAGCATGTGTCTAGCCTGTGTCTAGCCTGTGTCTAGCCTGTGTCTAGCCTGTGTCTAGCCTGTGTCTAGCCTGTGTCTAGCCTGTGTCTAGCCTGTGTCTAGCCTGTGTCTAGCCTGTGTCTAGCCTGTGTCTAGCCTGTGCCTAGCCTGTGACTGGCCTGTGACTAGCCTGTGCCTAGCCTGTGTCTAGCTTGTGCCTAGCCTGTGCCTAGCCTGTGCCTAGCCTGTTTAGCCTGTGCCCTAGCTAGCCTGTGTCTAGCCTGTGTCTAGCCTGTGCCTAGCCTGTGACTGCCATGTGTCTAGCCTGTGTCTAGCCTGTGTCTAGCCTGTGTCTAGCCTGTGTCTAGCCTGTGTCTAGCCTGTGTCTAGCCTGTGTCTAGCCTGTGTCTAGCCTGTGTCTAGCCTGTGTCTAGCCTGTGTCTAGCCTAGCCTGTGCCTAGCCTGTGACTGGCCTGTGTCTAGCCTGTGACTAGCTTGTGCCTAGCCTGTGACTAGCCTGTGCCTAGCCAGTGCCTAGCCTGTGCCTAGCCTGTGCCTAGCCTGTGCCTAGCCTGTGTCTAGCCTGTGTCTAGCCTGTGCCTTGCCTGTGACTGGCATGTGTCTAGCCTGTGTCTAGCCTGTGTCTAGCCTGTGTCTAGCCTGTGTCTAGCCTGTGTCTAGCCTGTGTCTAGCCTGTGTCTAGCCTGTGTCTAGCCTGTGTCTAGCCTGTGTCTAGCCTGTGTCTAGCCTGTGTCTAGCCTGTGTCTAGCCTGTGTCTAGCCTGTGTCTAGCCTCAGTCTAGCCTAGCCTGTGTCTAGCCTGTGTCTAGCCTGTGTCTAGCCTGTGCAGTGTCTAGCCTGTGTCTAGCCTGTGTCTAGCCTGTGTCTAGCCTGTGTCTAGCCTGTGTCTAGCCTGTGTCTAGCCTGTGTCTAGCCTGTGTCTGGCCTGTGTCTAGCCTGTGCCTAGCCTGTGTCTAGCCTGTTTGTGTCTAGCCTGTGTCTAGCCTGAGACTGGCATGTGCATAGCTGTGCCTAGCCAGTGTCAAGCCTGTGTCTAGCCTGTGTCTAGCCTGTGCCTTGCCAGAGACTGGCATGTGCATAGCGTGTGCCCTAGCCAGTGTCTAGCTAGTGCCTAGCCTGTGCCTAGCCTGTGCCTAGCCTGTGCCTAGCCTGTGCCTAGCCTGTAGCTGTGCCTAGCCTGTGTCTAGCCTGTGCCTTGCCTGTGACTGGCATGTGACTGGCATGTGCATAGCCTGTGCCTAGCCAGTGTCTAGCCTGTGTCTAGCCTGTGCCTTGCCTGAGACTGGCATGTGCATAGCGTGTGTCTAGCCAGTGTCTAGCCTGTGTCTAGCCTGTGCCTTGCCAGAGACTGGCATGTGCATAGCCTGTGCCTAGCCAGTGTCCTAGCCTGTGTCTAGCCTGTGCCTAGCCAGTGCCTAGCCAGTGCCTAGCCTGTGCCTAGCCTGTGCCTAGCCTGTGCCTAGCCTGTGCCTAGCCTGTGTCTAGCCTGTGCCTAGCCTGTGCCTAGCCTGTGTCTAGCCTGTGTCTAGCCTGTGTCTAGCCAGTGCCTAGCCTGTGTCTAGCCTGTGTCTAGCCTGTGTCTAGCCTGTGTCTAGCCAGTGTCTAGCCTGTGCCTAGCCTGTGTCCTAGCCTGTGTCTAGCCTGTGTCTAGCCTGTGTCTAGTGTCTAGCCTGTGCCTAGCCTGTGTCTAGCCTGTGCCTAGCCTGTGTCTAGCCTGTGTCTAGCCTGTGTCTAGCCTGTGCCTAGCCTGTGTCTAGCCGGTGTCTAGCCTGTGCCTAGCCTGTGTCTAGCCTGTGTCTAGCCTGTGCTCTAGCCTGTGTCTAGCCTGTGTCTAGCCTGTGTCTAGCCTGTGTCTAGCCTGTGCCTAGCCTGTGTCTAGCCTGTGTCTAGCCTGTGTCTAGCCTGTGTCTAGCCTGTGTCTAGCCTGTGTCTAGCCTGTGTCTAGCCTGTGTCTAGCCTGTGTCTAGCCTGTTCTAGCCTGTGTCTAGCCTGTGTCTAGCCTGTGTCTAGCCTGTGTCTAGCCTGTGTCTAGCCTGTGTCTAGCCTGTGTCTAGCCTGTGCCTAGCCTGTGTCTAGCCTGTGTCTAGCCTGTGTCTAGCCTGTGTCTAGCCTGTGTCTAGCCTGTGTCTAGCCTGTGTCTAGCCTGTGTCTAGCCTGTGCCTAGCCTGTGTCTAGCCTGTGCCTAGCCTGTGTCTAGCCTGTGCCTAGCCAGTGTCTAGCCTGTGCCTAGCCTGAGTCTAGCCTGTGCCTAGCCTGTGTCTAGCCTGTGCCTAGCCAGTGTCTAGCCTGTGCCTAGCCAGTGTCTAGCCTGTGTCTAGCCTGTGCCTAGCCTGAGTCTAGCCTGTGCCTAGCCTGTGTCTAGCCTGTGCCTAGCCAGTGTCTAGCCTGTGCCTAGCCAGTGTCTAGCCTGTGCCTAGCCAGTGTCTAGCCTGTGCCTAGCCAGTGTCTAGCCTGTGCCTAGCCTGTGCCTAGCCAGTGTCTAGCCTGTGCCTAGCCTGTGCCTAGCCTGAGACTAGCCTGTGCTAGCCTGTGCCTAGCCTGTGTCTAGCCTGTGTCTAGCCTGTGCCTAGCCAGTGTTTAGCCTGTGTCTAGCCTGTGTCTAGCCTGTGTCTAGCCAGTGTCTAGCCTCAGTGTCTAGCCTGTGTCTAGCCTGTGTCTAGCCTGTGTCTAGCCTGTGTCTAGCCTGTGTCTAGCCTGTGCCTAGCCTGTGCCTAGCCAGTGTCTAGCCTGTGTCTAGCCTGTGTCTAGCCTGTGTCTAGCCTGTGTCTAGCCTGTGTCTGGCCTGTGTGGTCTAGCCTGTGCCTCAGCCAGTGTCTAGCCTGTGCCTAGCCTGTGTCTAGCCTGTGTCTAGCCTGTGCCTAGCCTGTGTCTAGCCTGTGTCTAGCCTGTGTCTAGCCAGTGTCTAGCCTGTGTCTAGCCTGTGTGCCTAGCCTGTGCCTAGCCTGTGTCTAGCCTGTGTCTAGCCTGTGTCTAGCCTGTGTCTAGCCTGTGCCTAGCCTGTGCCTAGCCTGTGTCTAGCCTGTGTCTAGCCTGTGTCTAGCCTGTGTCTAGCCTGTGTCTAGCCTGTGTCTAGCCTGTGCCTAGCCTGTGTCTAGCCTGTGTCTAGCCTGTGCCTAGCCTGTGTCTAGCCTGTGTCTAGCCTGTGCCTTGCCTGAGACTGGCATGTGCATAGCGTGTGCCTAGCCTGTGTCTAGCCAGGTCTAGCCTGTGTCTAGCCTGTGTCTAGCCTGTGCCTAGCCTGTGCCTAGCCTGTGTCTAGCCTGTGTCTAGCCTGTGCCTAGCCTGTGCCTAGCCTGTGCCTAGCCAGTGTCTAGCCTGTGTCTAGCCTGTGTCTAGCCTAGTGTCTAGCCTGTGTCTAGCCTGTGTCTAGCCTGTGTCTAGCCTGTGCCTAGCCAGTCTGCCTGTGTCTAGCCTGTGCCTAGCCTGTGCCTAGCCAGTGTCTAGCCTGTGTCTAGCCTGTGCCTAGCCTGAGTCAGCCTGTGTGCTAGCCTGTGCTGTCTAGCCTGTGTCTAGCCTGTGTCTAGCCTGTGTCTAGCCTGTGTCTAGCCTGTGTCTAGCCTGTGTCTAGCCTGTGTCTAGCCTGTGTCTAGCCTGTGTCTAGCCTGTGTCTAGCCTGTGTCTAGCCTGTGCCTAGCCCTGTGTCTAGCCAGTCGTCTAGCTTGTGTCTAGCCTGTGTCTAGCCTGAGCTGGTGTGGTGTGTGGTGGTCTAGCCTGTGTCTAGCCTGTGTCTAGCCTGTGTCTAGCCTGTGTCTAGCCTGTGTCTTGCCGGTGTCTAGCCTGTGTCTAGCCTGTGTCTAGCCTGTGTCTAGCCTGTGTCTAGCCTGTGTCTAGCCTGTGTCTAGCCTGTGTCTAGCCTGTGTCTAGCCTGTGTCTAGCCTGTGTCTAGCCTGTGTCTAGCCTGTGTCTAGCCTGTGTCTAGCCTGTGCCTAGCCGGTGTCTAGCCTGTGTCTAGCCTGTGTCTAGCCTGTGTCTAGCCTGTGTCTAGCCTGTGTCTAGCCTGTGTCTAGCCTGTGTCTAGCCTGTGTCTAGCCTGTGTCTAGCCTGTGTCTAGCCTGTGTCTAGCCTGTGCCTAGCCTGTGTCTAGCCTGTGCCTAGCCTGTGTCTGAGCCTGTGTCTTGGCCCCTGTCTAGCCTGTGCCCAGCCAGTGTCTAGCCCTGGGTCTAGCCAGTGTCTAGCCTGTCTGGTCTAGCCTGTGTCTGCCTGGCCAGTGTCTAGCCTGTGTCTAGCCTGTGCTCCAGCCCTGTGTCTAGCCTGTGTCTAGCCTGTGTCTAGCCTGTCGTCTAGCCTGTGTCTAGCTTTTGTTGTTTTTAGCTTGTGTCTAGCCTGTGTCTAGCCTGTGTCTAGCCTGTGTCTAGCCTGTGTCTAGCCTGTGTCTAGCCTGTGTCCTAGCCTGTGCCTAGCCAGTGTCTAGCCTGTGTCCAGCCTGTGTCTAGCCTGTGTCTAGCCTGTGTCTAGCCTGTGTCTAGCCTGTGTCTAGCCTGTGTCCAGCCTGTGTCTAGCCTGTGTCTAGCCTGTGTCTAGCCTGGTTCTAGCCTGTGTCTAGCCTGTGTCTAGCCTGTGTCTAGCCTGTGTCTAGCCTGTGTCTAGCCTGTGTCCAGCCTGTGTCTAGCCTGTGTCTAGCCTGTGTTTAGCCTGTGTCTAGCCTGTGTCTAGCCTTGTGTCTAGCCTCGGTCTAGCCTGTGTCTAGCCTGTGTCTAGCCTGTGTCTAGCCTGTGTTTCGCCTGTGCTCTAGCCTGTGTCTAGCCTGTGTCTAGCCTGTGTCTAGCCTGTGTCTAGCCTGTGTCCAGCCTGTGTCTAGCCTGTGTCTAGCCTGTGTCTAGCCTGTGTCCAGCCTGTGTCTAGCCTGTGTCTAGCCTGTGCCTAGCCAGTGTCTAGCCTGTGTCTAGCCTGTGTCTAGCCTGTGTCTAGCCACGTCTTAGTGTGTTCCTAGCCTCTGTCTAGCCTGTGTCTAGCCTGTGTCTAGGCCTGTGTCTAGCCGGTCAGCCTGTGTCTAGCCTGTGTCTAGCCTGTGTCTAGCCTCCAGTCTAGCCTGTGTCTGGTTTGCAGCCTGTGTTCAGCCTAGTGTCTAGCCTGTGTTTAGCCTAGTGTCTAGCTCAGGTCTAGC
>JAEIHA010000873.1:0-24623 GCA_018904595.1 Zaprionus indianus
CTGTGCCTAGCTTGTGCCTAGCCTGTGTCTAGACTGTGCCTTGCCTGTGACTGGCATTTGCATAGCCTGTGCCTAGCCAGTGTCTAGCCTGTGTCTTGCCTGTGCCTTGCCTGAGAGTGGCATGTGCATAGCGTGTGCCTAGCCAGTGTCTAGCCAGTGCCTAGCCTGTACATAGCCATTGTCTAGCCTGTGCCCAGCCAGTGTCTAGCCTGTGTCTAGCCTGTGCAGAGCCAGTTTCTAGCCTGTGTCTAGCCTGTGCTTAGCCAGTGTCTAGCCTGTGACTAGCTTGTGTCTAGCCTGTTTCTAGCCTGTGTCTAGCCTGTGTCTAGCCTGTGTCTAGCCTGTGTCTAGCCTGTATCTAGCCTTCGTCTAGCCTGTGTCGAGCCTGTGTCTAGCCTGTGTCTAGCCTGTGTCTAGATTGTGTCTAGCCTGTGTCTAGCCTGTGTCTAGCCTTTGTCTAGCCTTTGTCTAGCCTTTGTTCACCCCTGTGTCTAGCCTGTGTCTAGCCTGTGTCTAGCTTGTGTCTAGCCTGTGTCTAGCCTGTGTCTAGCTCCTTTGTCTAGCCTGTGTCTAGCCTGTGTCTAGCATGTGTCTAGCCTCTGCCTAGCCTGTACCTAGCCAGTGCCTAGCCTGTACCTAGCCAGTACCTAGCCTGTACCTAGCCAGTGCCTAGCCTGTACATAGCCAGTGCCTATCCTGTACATAGCCATTGTCTATCCTGTGCCTAGCCAGTGTCTAGCCTGTGCCTAGTCAGTGTCTAGCCTGTGCCCAGCCAGTGTCTAGCCTGTGTCTAGCCTGTGCCTAGTCAGTGTCTAGCCTGTGCCCAGCCAGTGTCTAGCCTGTGTCTAGCCTGTGCCTAGCCAGTTTCTAGCCTGTGCCCAGCCAGTGTCTAGCCTGTGTCTAGCCTGTGCCTAGCCAGTTTCTAGCCTGTGTCTAGCCTGTGCTCAGCCAGTGTCTAGTCTGTGCCAATCCAGTGTCTAGCCTGTGTCTAGCCTGTGTCTAGCTTGTGTCTAGCCTGTTTCTAGCCTGTGTTTAGCCTGTGTCTAGCCTGTGTCTAGCCTGTGTCTAGCCTGTGTCTAGCCTGTGCCTTGCCTGAGACAGGCATGTGCATAGCGTGTGCCTAGCCAGTGTCTAGCCAGTGCCTAGCCTGTGCCTAGCCAGTGTCTAGCCTTTGTCTAGCCAGTGCCTTGCCTGAGACTGGCATGTGCATAGCGTGTGCCTAGCCAGTGTCTAGCCAGTGCCTAGCCTGTGCCTAGCGTGTGCCTAGCCTGTGTCTAGCCTGTGCCTTGCCTGTATATAGCCATTGTCTAGCCTGTGCCTAGCCAGTGTCTAGCCTGTGCCTAGTCAGTGTCTAGCCTGTGCCCAGCCAGTGTCTAGCCTGTGTCTAGCCTGTGCCTAGCCAGTTTCCAGCCTGTGTCTAGCCTGTGCTTAGCCAGTGTCTAGCCTGTGACTAGCTTGTGTCTAGCCTGTTTCTAGCCTGTGTCTAGCCTGTGTCTAGCCTGTGTCTAGCCTGTGTCTAGCCTGTGTCTAGCCTGTGTCTAGCCTGTGTCTAGCCTGTGTCTAGCCTGTGCCTAGCCAGTTTCTAGCCTGTGCCCAGCCAGTGTCTAGCCTGTGTCTAGCCTGTGCCTAGCCAGTTTCTAGCCTGTGTCTAGCCTGTGCTCAGCCAGTGTCTAGTCTGTGCCAAGCCAGTGTCTAGCCTGTGTCTAGCATGTGCCTAGCCTCTGCCTAGCCTGTACCCAGCCAGTGCCTAGCCTGTACCTAGCCAGTACCTAGCCTGTACATAGCCAGTGCCTAGCCTGTACATAGCCAGTGCCTAGCCTGTACATAGCCATTGTCTAGCCTGTGCCTAGCCAGTGTCTAGCCTGTGCCTAGTCAGTGTCTAGCCTGTGCCCAGCCAGTGTCTAGCCTGTGTCTAGCCTGTGCCTAGCCAGTTTCTAGCCTGTGTCTAGCCTGTGCTTAGCCAGTGTCTAGTCTGTGCCAAGCCAGTGTCTAGCCTGTGCCTAGCCAGTGTATAGCCTGTGCCTAGCCAGTATCTAGCCTGTGCCCAGCTAGTGTCTAGCCTCTGTCTAGCCTGTGTCTAGCCTGTGTCAAGCCTGTGCCTAGCCAGTTTCTTGCCTGTCCCAAGCCAGTGTCTAGCCTGTGCCTTGCCAGTGTCTAGCCTGTGTCTAGCCTGTGCCTTGCCTGTGAATGGCATGTGCATAGCCTGTGCCTAGCCAGTATCTAGCCAGTCCCTAGCCTGTGCCTAGCCTGTGCCTAGCCTGTGTCTAGCCTGTGTCTAGCCTGTGTCTAGCCTGTGCTTTGCCTGTGTCTAGCCTGTGCCTAGCCAGTGTCTAGCCTGTGCCTTGCCTGAGAGTGGCATGTGCATAGCGTGTGCCTAGCCAGTGTCTAGCCAGTGCCTAGCCTGTGCCTTGCCTGTGGCTGGCATGTGCATAGCCTGTGCCTAGCCATTGTCTAGCCTGTTTCTAGCCTGTACCTTGCCTGAGGCAGGCATGTGCATAGCGTGTGCCTAGCCAGTGTCTAGCCAGTGCCAAGCCTGTGCCTAGCCAGTGTCTAGCCTTTGTCTAGCCTGTGCATAGCCTGTGTCTAGCCTGTGCCTAGCTAGTGTATAGCCTCTGTCTAGCATGTGTCTAGCCGGTGTCTAGCCGGTGTCTAGCCTGTGCCTAGCCTGTGCCTAGCCTGTGTCTAGCCTGTATCTAGCCTGTGTCTAGCCTGTGTTTAGCCTGTGTCTATCCTGTGTCTAGCCTGTGTCTAGCCTCTGTCTAGCTTGTGTCTAGCCTGTGTCTAGCCTTTGTCTAGCGTGTGTCTACCCTGTGTCTAGCATGTGCCTAGCCTCTTCCTAGCCTGTACCTAGCTAGTGCCTAGCCTATACCTAGCCAGTACCTAGCCTGTACCTAGCCAGTGCCTAGCCTGTACATAGCCATTGTCTAGCCTGTACATAGCCATTGTCTAGCCTGTACATAGCCATTGTCAAGCCTGTGCCTAGCCAGTGTCTAGCTTGTGCCTAGCCAGTGTCTAGCCTGTGCCCAGCCAGTGTCTAGCCTGTGTTAAGCCTGTGCTTAGCCTGTGCCTAGCCTGTGTCTAGCCAGTGCCTAGCCTGTACATAGCCATTGTCTAGCCTGTGCCCAGCCAGTGTCTAGCCTGTGTCTAGCCTGTGCAGAGCCAGTTTCTAGCCTGTGTCTAGCCTGTGCTTAGCCAGTGTCTAGCCTGTGACTAGCTTGTGTCTAGAATGTTTCTAGCCTGTGTCTAGCCTGTGTCTAGCCTGTGTCTAGCCTGTGTCTAACCTGTGTCTAGCCTGTATCTAGCCTTCGTCTAGCCTGTGTCTAGCCAGTACCTAGCCTGTACCTAGCCAGTGCCTAGCCTGTACATAGCCAGTGCCTATCCTGTACATAGCCATTGTCTAGCCTGTGCCTAGCCAGTATCTAGCCTGTGCCTAGTCAGTGTCTAGCCTGTGCCCAGCCAGTGTCTAGCCTGTGTCTAGCCTCTGCCTAGCCAGTTTCTAGCCTGTGTCTAGCCTGTGCTTAGCCAGTGTCTAGCCTGTGACTAGCTTGTGTCTAGCCTGTTTCTACCCTGTGTCTAGCCTGTGTCTAGCCTGTGTCTAGCCTGTGTCTAGCCTGTGTCTAGCCTGTGTCTAGCCTGTGTCTAGCCTGTTTCTAGCCTGTGTCTAGCCTGTGTCTAGCCTGTGTCCAGCCTGTGTCTAGCTTGTGTCTAGCCTGTGTCTAGCCTGTGTCTAGCCTGTGTCTAGCCTGTGTCGAGCCTGTGTCTAGCCTGTGTCTAGCCTGTGTCTAGATTGTGTCTAGCCTGTGTCTAGCCTGTGTCTAGCCTTTGTCTAGCCTTTGTCTAGCCTTTGTCTACCCTGTGTCTAGCCTGTGTCTAGCCTGTGTCTAGCTTGTGTCTAGCCTGTGTCTAGCCTGTGTCTAGCCTTTGTCTAGCCTGTGTCTAGCCTGTGTCTAGCATGTGTCTAGCCTCTGCCTAGCCTGTACCTAGCCAGTGCCTAGCCTGTACCTAGCCAGTACCTAGCCTGTACCTAGCCAGTGCCTAGCCTGTACATAGCCAAAGCCAATCCTGTACATAGCCATTGTCTATCCTGTGCCTAGCCAGTGTCTAGCCTGTGCCTAGTCAGTGTCTAGCCTGTGCCCAGCCAGTGTCTAGCCTGTGTCTAGCCTGTGCCTAGCCAGTTTCTAGCCTGTGCCCAGCCAGTGTCTAGCCTGTGTCTAGCCTGTGCCTAGCCAGTTTCTAGCCTGTGTCTAGCCTGTGCTCAGCCAGTGTCTAGTCTGTGCCAAGCCAGTGTCTAGCCTGTGTCTAGCCTGTGTCTAGCTTGTGTCTAGCCTGTTTCTAGCCTGTGTTTAGCCTGTGTCTAGCCTGTGTCTAGCCTGTGTCTAGCCTGTGCCTTGCCTGAGACAGGCATGTGCATAGCGTGTGCCTAGCCAGTGTCTAGCCAGTGCCTAGCCTGTGCCTAGCCAGTGTCTAGCCTTTGTCTAGCCAGTGCCTTGCCTGAGACTGGCATGTGCATAGCGTGTGCCTAGCCAGTGTCTAGCCAGTGCCTAGCCTGTGCCTAGCGTGTGCCTAGCCTGTGTCTAGCCTGTGCCTTGCCTGTATATAGCCATTGTCTAGCCTGTGCCTAGCCAGTGTCTAGCCTGTGTCTAGCCTGTGCCTAGCCAGTTTCCAGCCTGTGTCTAGCCTGTGCTTAGCCAGTGTCTAGCCTGTGACTAGCTTGTGTCTAGCCTGTTTCTAGCCTGTGTCTAGCCTGTGTCTAGCCTGTGTCTAGCCTGTGTCCAGCCTGTGTCTAGCCTGTGTCTAGCCTGTGTCTAGCCTGTGTCTAGCCTGTGTCTAGCCTGTGCCTAGTCAGTTTCTAGCCTGTGCCCAGCCAGTGTCTAGCCTGTGTCTAGCCTGTGCCTAGCCAGTTTCTAGCCTGTGTCTAGCCTGTGCTCAGCCAGTGTCTAGTCTGTGCCAAGCCAGTGTCTAGCCTGTGTCTAGCATGTGCCTAGCCTCTGCCTAGCCTGTACCCAGCCAGTGCCTAGCCTGTACCTAGCCAGTACCTAGCCTGTACATAGCCAGTGCCTAGCCTGTACATAGCCAGTGCCTAGCCTGTACATAGCCATTGTCTAGCCTGTGCCTAGCCAGTGTCTAGCCTGTGCCTAGTCAGTGTCTAGCCTGTGCCCAGCCAGTGTCTAGCCTGTGTCTAGCCTGTGCCTAGCCAGTTTCTAGCCTGTGTCTAGCCTGTGCTTAGCCAGTGTCTAGTCTGTGCCAAGCCAGTGTCTAGCCTGTGCCTAGCCAGTGTATAGCCTGTGCCTAGCCAGTATCTAGCCTGTGCCCAGCTAGTGTCTAGCCTCTGTCTAGCCTGTGTCTAGCCTGTGTCAAGCCTGTGCCTAGCCAGTTTCTTGCCTGTCCCAAGCCAGTGTCTAGCCTGTGCCTTGCCAGTGTCTAGCCTGTGTCTAGCCTGTGCCTTGCCTGTGAATGGCATGTGCATAGCCTGTGCCTAGCCAGTATCTAGCCAGTCCCTAGCCTGTGCCTAGCCTGTGCCTAGCCTGTGTCTAGCCTGTGTCTAGCCTGTGTCTAGCCTGTGCTTTGCCTGTGTCTAGCCTGTGCCTAGCCAGTGTCTAGCCTGTGCCTTGCCTGAGAGTGGCATGTGCATAGCGTGTGCCTAGCCAGTGTCTAGCCAGTGCCTAGCCTGTGCCTTGCCTGTGACTGGCATGTGCATAGCCTGTGCTTAGCCAGTGTCTAGCCTGTTTCTAGCCTGTACCTTGCCTGAGGCAGGCATGTGCATAGCGTGTGCCTAGCCAGTGTCTAGCCAGTGCCAAGCCTGTGCCTAGCCAGTGTCTAGCCTTTGTCTAGCCTGTGCATAGCCTGTGTCTAGCCTGTGCCTAGCTAGTGTATAGCCTCTGTCTAGCATGTGTCTAGCCGGTGTCTAGCCGGTGTCTAGCCGGTGTCTAGCCGGTGTCTAGCCGGTGTCTAGCCTGTGCCTAGCCTGTGCCTAGCCTGTGTCTAGCCTGTATCTAGCCTGTGTCTAGCCTGTGTTTAGCCTGTGTCTATCCTGTGTCTAGCCTGTGTCTAGCCTCTGTCTAGCTTGTGTCTAGCCTGTGTCTAGCCTTTGTCTAGCGTGTGTCTACCCTGTGTCTAGCATGTGCCTAGCCTCTTCCTAGCCTGTACCTAGCTAGTGCCTAGCCTATACCTAGCCAGTACCTAGCCTGTGCCTAGCCAGTGCCTAGCCTGTACATAGCCATTGTCTAGCCTGTACATAGCCATTGTCTAGCCTGTACATAGCCATTGTCAAGCCTGTGCCTAGCCAGTGTCTAGCTTGTGCCTAGCCAGTGTCTAGCCTGTGCCCAGCCAGTGTCTAGCCTGTGTTAAGCCTGTGCTTAGCCTGTGCCTAGCCTGTGTCTAGCCTGTGCTTAGCCAGTGTCTAGTCTGTGCCAAGCCAGTGTCTAGCCTGTGTCTAGCCTGTTTCTAGCCTGTGTCTGGCCTGTGTCTAGCCTGTGTGTAGCCTGTGTCTAGCTTGTGTCTAGCCAGTGTCTAGCCTGTGCCCAGTCAGTGTCTAGCCTGTGTCTAGCTTGTGCATAGCCTGTGTCTAGCCTGTGGCTAGCCAGTTTCTAGCCTGTGTCTAGCCTGTGTCTAGCCTGTGCCCAGTCAGTGTCTAGCCTGTGTCTAGCCTGTGTCTAGCCTGTACATAGCCATTGTCTAGCCTGTGCCTAGCCAGTGTCTAGCCTGTGCCTAGTCAGTGTCTAGACTGTGCCCAGCCAGTGTCTAGCCTGTGCCTAGCCAGTTTCTAGCCTGTGTCTAGCATGTGCTTAGCCAGTGTCTAGTCTGTGCCAAGCCAGTGTCTAGCTTGTGTCTAGCCTGTGCTTAGCTAGAGTCTTGTCTGTGCCAAGCCAATGTCTAGCCTGTGCCAAGCCAGTGACTAGCCTGTGTCTAGCCTGTGTCTAGCCTGTGTCTAGCCTGTGTCTAGCCTGTGTCTAGCCTGTGTCTAGCCTGTGCCCAGTCAGTGTCTAGCCTGTGTCTAGTCTGTGTCTAGCCTGTGTCTAGCCTGTGTCTAGCCTGTGTCTTGCCTGTACATAGCCATTGTCTAGCCTGTACCTAGCCAGTGTCTAGCCTGTGCCTAGTCAGTGTCTAGCCTGTGCCCAGCCAGTGTCAAGCCTGTGTCTAGCCTGTGCCTAGCCAGTTTCTAGCCTGTGCCCAGTCAGTGTCTAGCCAGTGTCTAGCCTGTGCCTAGCCAGTTTCTAGCCTGTGTCTAGCTTGTGCTTAGCTAGTGTCTTGTCTGTGCCAAGCCAATGACTAGCCTGTGCCAAGCCAGTGTCTAGCCTGTGTCTAGCCTGTTTCTAGCCTGTGTCTGGCCTGTGTCTAGCCTGTGTCTAGCCTGTGTCTAGCTTGTGTCTAGCCAGTCTCTAGCCTGTGCCCAGTCAGTGTCTAGCCTGTGTCTAGCCTGTACATAGCCATAGTCTAGCCTTTGCCTAGCCAGTGTCTAGCCTGTGCCTAGTCAGTGTCTAGCCTGTGCCCAGCCAGTGTCTAGCCTGTGTCTAGCCTGTGCCTAGCCAGTTTCTAGCCTGTGCTTAGCCAGTGTCTAATCTGTGCCAAGCCAGTGTCTAGCTTGTGTCTAGCCTGTGTCTAGCCTGTGTCTAGCCTGTGTCTAGCCTTTGTCTAGCCTGCGTCTAGCCTTTGTCTAGCCTGTGTCTACCCTGTGTCTAGCATGCGCCTAGCCTCTTCCTAGCCTGTAACTAGCCAATGCCTAGCCTGTACATAGCCATTGTCAAGCCTGTGCCTAGCCAGTGTCTAGCCTGTGCCTAGCCAGTGTCTAGCCTGTGCCCAGCCAGTGTCTAGCCTGTGTCAAGCCTGTGCCTAGCCTGTGCCTAGCCTGTGTCTAGCCTGTGCTTATCCAGTGTCTAGCCTTTGCCTAGCCAGTACCTAGCCTGTACCTAGCCAGTGCCTAGCCTGAACATAGCCATTGTCTAGCCTGTACATAGCCATTGTCAAGCCTGTGCCTAGCCAGTGTCTAGCCTGTGCCTAGCCAGTGTCTAGCCTGTGCCCAGCCAGTGTCTAGCCTGTGTCAAGCCTGTGCCTAGCCTGTGCCTAGCCTGTGTCTAGCCTGTGCTTATCCAGTGTCTAGCCTGTGTCTAGCCTGTACATAGCCATTGTCTAGCCTGTGCCTAGCCAGTGTCTAGCCTGTGCCTAGTCAGTGTCTAGCCTGTGCCCAGCCAGTGACTAGCCTGTGTCTAGCCTGTGCCTAGCCAGTTTCTAGCCTGTGCCTAGCCTGTGTCTAGCCTGTGCTTAGCCAGTGTTTAGTCTGTGCCAAGCCATTGTCTAGCTTGTGTCTAGCCTGTGCTTAGCTAGTGTCTTATCTGTGCCAAGCCAATGTCTAGCCTGTGCCAAGCCAGTGTCTAGCCTGTGCCTAGCCAGTTTCTAGCCTGTGTCTAGCCTGTGTCTAGCCTGTGTCTAGCCTGTGCCCAGTCAGTGTCTAGCCTGTGTCTAGCCTGTGTCTAGCCTGTACATAGCCTGTGTCTAGCCTTTGTCTAGCCTGTGTCTAGCCTTTGTCTAGCCTGTGCTTAGCCAGTGTCTAGTCTGTGCCAAGCCATTGTCTAGCTTGTGTCTAGCCTGTGCTTAGCTAGTGTCTTATCTGTGCCAAGCCAATGTCTAGCCTGTGCCAAGCCAGTGTCTAGCCTTTGCCTAGCCAGTTTCTAGCCTGTGTCTAGCCTGTGTCTAGCCTGTGTCTAGCCTGTGTCTAGCCTGTGTCTAGCCTGTGCCCAGTCAGTGTCTAGCCTGTGCCTAGCCAGTGTCTAGCCAGTGCCTAGCCTGTGCCTAGCCAGTGTCTAGCCTTTCTCTAGCCTGTGCCTTGCCTGAGACTGGCATGTGCGTAGCGTGTGCCTAGCCAGTGTTTAGCCAGTGCCTAGCCTGTGCCTAGCTTGTGCCTAGCCTGTGTGTAGCCTGTGTCTAGACTGTGCCTTGCCTGTGACTGGCATTTGCATAGCCTGTGCCTAGCCAGTGTCTAGCCTGTGTCTTGCCTGTGCCTTGCCTGAGAGTGGCATGTGCATAGCGTGTGCCTAGCCAGTGTCTAGCCAGTACCTAGCCTGTACATAGCCATTGTCTAGCCTGTGCCCAGCCAGTGTCTAGCCTGTGTCTAGCCTGTGCAGAGCCAGTTTCTAGCCTGTGTCTAGCCTGTGCTTAGCCAGTGTCTAGCCTGTGACTAGCTTGTGTCTAGCCTGTTTCTAGCCTGTGTCTAGACTGTGTCTAGCCTGTGTCTAGCCTGTGTCTAGCCTGTGTCTAGCCTGTATCTAGCCTTTGTCTAGCCTGTGTCTAGCCAGTACCTAGCCTGTACCTAGCCAGTGCCTAGCCTGTACATAGCCAGTGCCTATCCTGTACATAGCCATTGTCTAGCCTGTGCCTAGCCAGTATCTAGCCTGTGCCTAGTCAGTGTCTAGCCTGTGCCCAGCCAGTGTCTAGCCTGTGTCTAGCCTCTGCCTAGCCAGTTTCTAGCCTGTGTCTAGCCTGTGCTTAGCCAGTGTCTAGCCTGTGACTAGCTTGTGTCTAGCCTGTTTCTAGCCTGTGTCTAGCCTGTGTCTAGCCTGTGTCTAGCCTGTGTCTAGCCTGTGTCTAGCCTGTGTCTAGCCTGTGTCTAGCCTGTGTCTAGCCTGTTTCTAGCCTGTGTCTAGCCTGTGTCTAGCCTGTGTCCAGCCTGTGTCCAGCCTGTGTCTAGCTTGTGTCTAGCCTGTGTCTAGCCTGTGTCTAGCCTGTGTCTAGCCTGTGTCGAGCCTGTGTCTAGCCTGTGTCTAGCCTGTGTCTAGATTGTGTCTAGCCTGTGTCTAGCCTGTGTCTAGCCTTTGTCTAGCCTTTGTCTAGCCTTTGTCTACCCTGTATCTAGCCTGTGTCTAGCCTGTGTCTAGCTTGTGTCTAGCCTGTGTCTAGCCTGTGTCTAGCCTTTGTCTAGCCTGTGTCTAGCCTGTGTCTAGCATGTGTCTAGCCTCTGCCTAGCCTGTACCTAGCCAGTGCCTAGCCTGTACCTAGCCAGTACCTAGCCTGTACCTAGCCAGTGCCTAGCCTGTACATAGCCAGTGCCTATCCTGTACATAGCCATTGTCTATCCTGTGCCTAGCCAGTGTCTAGCCTGTGCCTAGTCAGTGTCTAGCCTGTGCCCAGCCAGTGTCTAGCCTGTGTCTAGCCTGTGCCTAGCCAGTTTCTAGCCTGTGCCCAGCCAGTGTCTAGCCTGTGTCTAGCCTGTGCCTAGCCAGTTTCTAGCCTGTGTCTAGCCTGTGCTCAGCCAGTGTCTAGTCTGTGCCAAGCCAGTGTCTAGCCTGTGTCTAGCCTGTGTCTAGCTTGTGTCTAGCCTGTTTCTAGCCTGTGTTTAGCCTGTGTCTAGCCTGTGTCTAGCCTGTGTCTAGCCTGTGCCTTGCCTGAGACAGGCATGTGCATAGCGTGTGCCTAGCCAGTGTCTAGCCAGTGCCTAGCCTGTGCCTAGCCAGTGTCTAGCCTTTGTCTAGCCTGTGCCTTGCCTGAGACTGGCATGTGCATAGCGTGTGCCTAGCCAGTGTCTAGCCAGTGCCTAGCCTGTGCCTAGCGTGTGCCTAGCCTGTGTCTAGCCTGTGCCTTGCCTGTATATAGCCATTGTCTAGCCTGTGCCTAGCCAGTGTCTAGCCTGTGCCTAGTCAGTGTCTAGCCTGTGCCCAGCCAGTGTCTAGCCTGTGTCTAGCCTGTGCCTAGCCAGTTTCCAGCCTGTGTCTAGCCTGTGCTTAGCCAGTGTCTAGCCTGTGACTAGCTTGTGTCTAGCCTGTTTCTAGCCTGTGTCTAGCCTGTGTCTAGCCTGTGTCTAGCCTGTGTCTAGCCTGTGTCTAGCCTGTGTCTAGCCTGTGCCTAGCCAGTTTCTAGCCTGTGCCCAGCCAGTGTCTAGCCTGTGTCTAGCCTGTGCCTAGCCAGTTTCTAGCCTGTGTCTAGCCTGTGCTCAGCCAGTGTCTAGTCTGTGCCAAGCCAGTGTCTAGCCTGTGTCTAGCCTGTGTCTAGCTTGTGCCTAGCCTGTTTCTAGCCTGTGTTTAGCCTGTGTCTAGCCTGTGTCTAGCCTGTGTCTAGCCTGTGCCTTGCCTGAGACAGGCATGTGCATAGCGTGTGCCTAGCCAGTGCCTAGCCAGTTTCTAGCCTGTGCCCAGCCAGTGTCTAGCCTGTGTCTAGCCTGTGCCTAGCCAGTTTCTAGCCTGTGTCTAGCCTGTGCTCAGCCGGTGTCTAGTCTGTGCCTAGCCAGTGTCTAGCCTGTGCCTAGTCAGTGTCTAGCCTGTGCCCAGCCAGTGTCTAGCCTGTGCATAGCCTGTGCCTAGCCAGTGTCTATCCTGTGTCTTGCCTGTGCCTTGCCTGAGAGTGGCAGGTGCATAGCGTGTGCCTAGCCAGTGTCTAGCCAGTGCCTAGCCTGTATATAGCCATTGTCTAGCCTGTGCCTAGCCAGTGTCTAGCCTGTGCCTAGTCAGTGTCTAGCCTGTGCCCAGCCAGTGTCTAGCCTGTGTCTAGCCTGTGCCTAGCCAGTTTCTAGCCTGTGTCTAGCCTGTGCTTAGCCAGTGTCTAGCCTGTGACTAGCTTGTGTCTAGCCTGTTTCTAGCCTGTGTCTAGCCTGTGTCTAGCCTGTGTCTAGCCTGTGTCTAGCCTGTGTCTAGCCTGTGTCTAGCCTGTATCTAGCCTTTGTCTAGCCTGTGTCTAGCCTGTGTCTAGCATGTGCCTAGCCTCTGCCTAGCCTGTACCCAGCCAGTGCCTAGCCTGTACCTAGCCAGTACCTAGCCTGTACATAGCCAGTGCCTAGCCTGTACATAGCCAGTGCATACCCTGTACATAGCCATTGTCTAGCCTGTGCCTAGCCAGTGTCTAGCCTGTGCCTAGTCAGTGTCTAGCCTGTGCCCAGCCAGTGTCTAGCCTGTGTCTAGCCTGTGCCTAGCCAGTTTCTAGCCTGTGTCTAGCCTGTGCTTAGCCAGTGTCTAGTCTGTGCCAAGCCAGTGTCTAGCCTGTGCCTAGCCAGTGTATAGCCTGTGCCTAGCCAGTATCTAGCCTGTGCCCAGCTAGTGTCTAGCCTCTGTCTAGCCTGTGTCTAGCCTGTGCCTAGCCAGTTTCTTGCCTGTCCCAAGCCAGTGTCTAGCCTGTGCCTTGCCAGTGTCTAGCCTGTGTCTAGCCTGTGCCTAGCTAGTGTATAGCCTCTGTCTAGCATGTGTCTAGCCGGTGTCTAGCCGGTGTCTAGCCGGTGTCTAGCCGGTGTCTAGCCTGTGCCTAGCCTGTGTCTAGCCTGTGTCTAGCCTGTGTCTAGCCTGTGTCTAGCCTGTGTTTAGCCTGTGTCTAGCCTGTGTCTAGCCTGTGTCTAGCCTCTGTCTAGCTTGTGTCTAGCCTGTGTCTAGCCTTTGTCTAGCGTGTGTCCACCCTGTGTCTAGCATGTGCCTAGCCTCTTCCTAGCCTGTACCTAGCCAGTGCCTAGCCTATACCTAGCCAGTACCTAGCCTGTACCTAGCCAGTGCCTAGCCTGTACATAGCCATTGTCTAGCCTGTACATAGCCATTGTCTAGCCTGTACATAGCCATTGTCAAGCCTGTGCCTAGCCAGTGTCTAGCTTGTGCCTAGCCAGTGTCTAGCCTGTGCCCAGCCAGTGTCTAGCCTGTGTTAAGCCTGTGCTTAGCCTGTGCCTAGCCTGTGTCTAGCCTGTGTTTAGCCAGTGTCTAGTCTGTGCCAAGCCAGTGTCTAGCCTGTGCCCAGCCAGTGTCTAGCCTGTGTTAAGCCTGTGCTTAGCCTGTGCCTAGCCTGTGTCTAGCCTGTGTTTAGCCAGTGTCTAGTCTGTGCCAAGCCAGTGTCTAGCCTGTGCCTAGCCAGTGTATAGCCTGTGCCTAGCCAGTATCTAGCCTGTGCCCAGCTAGTGTCTAGCCTCTGTCTAGCCTGTGTCTAGCCTGTGCCTAGCCAGTTTCTTGCCTGTCCCAAGCCAGTGTCTAGCCTGTGCCTTGCCAGTGTCTAGCCTGTGTCTAGCCTGTGCCTAGCTAGTGTATAGCCTCTGTCTAGCATGTGTCTAGCCGGTGTCTAGCCGGTGTCTAGCCGGTGTCTAGCCGGTGTCTAGCCTGTGCCTAGCCTGTGTCTAGCCTGTGTCTAGCCTGTGTCTAGCCTGTGTCTAGCCTGTGTTTAGCCTGTGTCTAGCCTGTGTCTAGCCTGTGTCTAGCCTCTGTCTAGCTTGTGTCTAGCCTGTGTCTAGCCTTTGTCTAGCGTGTGTCCACCCTGTGTCTAGCATGTGCCTAGCCTCTTCCTAGCCTGTACCTAGCCAGTGCCTAGCCTATACCTAGCCAGTACCTAGCCTGTACCTAGCCAGTGCCTAGCCTGTACATAGCCATTGTCTAGCCTGTACATAGCCATTGTCTAGCCTGTACATAGCCATTGTCAAGCCTGTGCCTAGCCAGTGTCTAGCTTGTGCCTAGCCAGTGTCTAGCCTGTGCCCAGCCAGTGTCTAGCCTGTGTTAAGCCTGTGCTTAGCCTGTGCCTAGCCTGTGTCTAGCCTGTGTTTAGCCAGTGTCTAGTCTGTGCCAAGCCAGTGTCTAGCCTGTGTCTAGCCTGTTTCTAGCCTGTGTCTGGCCTGTGTCTAGCCTGTGTCTAGCCTGTGTCTAGCTTGTGTCTAGCCAGTGTCTAGCCTGTGCCCAGTCAGTGTCTAGCCTGTGTTTAGCTTGTGCATAGCCTGTGTCTAGCCTGTGCCTAGCCAGTTTCTAGCCTGTGTCTAGCCTGTGTCTAGCCTGTGTCTAGCCTGTGTCTAGCCTGTGTCTACCCTGTGGCTAGCCAGTTTCTAGCCTGTGTCTAGCCTGTGTCTAGCCTGTGCCCAGTCAGTGTCTAGCCTGTGTCTAGCCTGTGTCTAGCCTGTACATAGCCATTGTCTAGCCTGTGCCTAGCCAGTGTCTAGCCTGTGCCTAGTCAGTGTCTAGCCTGTGCCCAGCCAGTGTCTAGCCTGTGCGTAGCCAGTTTCTAGCCTGTGTCTAGCCTGTGCTTAGCCAGTGTCTAGTCTGTGCCAAGCCAGTGTCTAGCTTGTGTCTAGCCTGTGCTTAGCTAGAGTCTTGTCTGTGCCAATCCAATGTCTAGCCTGTGCCAAGCCAGTGTCTAGCCTGTGTCTAGCCTGTGTCTAGCCTGTGTCTAGCATGTGTCTAGCCTGTGTCTAGCCTGTGTCTAGCCTGTGTCTAGCCTGTGCCCAGTCAGTGTCTAGCCTGTGTCTAGTCTGTGTCTAGCCTGTGTCTAGCCTGTGTCTAGCCTGTGTCTTGCCTGTACATAGCCATTGTCTAGCCTGTACCTAGCCAGTGTCTAGCCTGTGCCTAGTCAGTGTCTAGCCTGTGCCCAGCCAGTGTCAAGCCTGTGTCTAGCCTGTGCCTAGCCAGTTTCTAGCCTGTGCCCAGTCAGTGTCTAGCCAGTGTCTAGCCTGTGCCTAGCCAGTTTCTAGCCTGTGTTTAGCTTGTGCTTAGCTAGTGTCTTGTCTGTGCCAAGCCAATGACTAGCCTGTGCCAAGCCAGTGTCTAGCCTGTGTCTAGCCTGTTTCTAGCCTGTGTCTGGCCTGTGTCTAGCCTGTGTCTAGCCTGTGTCTAGCTTGTGTCTAGCCAGTCTCTAGCCTGTGCCCTGTCAGTGTCTAGACTGTGTCTAGCCTGTGTCTAGCCTGTGTCTAGCCTGTACATAGCCATTGTCTAGCCTGTACATAGCCATTGTCTAGCCTTTGCCTAGCCAGTGTCTAGCCTGTGCCTAGTCAGTGTCTAGCCTGTGTCTAGCCTGTGCCTAGCCAGTTTCTAGCCTGTGTCTAGCCTGTGCTTAGCCAGTGTCTAATCTGTGCCAAGCCAGTGTCTAGCTTGTGTCTAGCCTGTGTCTAGCCTGTGTCTAGCCTGTGTCTAGCCTTTGTCTAGCCTGTGTCTAGCCTTTGTCTAGCCTGTGTCTACCCTGTGTCTAGCATGTGCCTAGCCTCTTCCTAGCCTGTAACTAGCCAATGCCTAGCCTGTACCTAGCCAGTACCTAGCCTGTACCTAGCCAGTGCCTAGCCTGAACATAGCCATTGTCTAGCCTGTACATAGCCATTGTCAAGCCTGTGCCTAGCCAGTGTCTAGCCCGTGCCTAGCCAGTGTCTAGCCTGTGCCCAGCCAGTGTCTAGCCTGTGTCAAGCCTGTGCCTAGCCTGTGTCTAGCCTGTGCTTATCCAGTGTCTAGCCTGTGTCTAGCCTGTACATAGCCATTGTCTAGCCTGTGCCTAGCCAGTGTCTAGCCTGTGCCTAGTCAGTGTCTAGTCTGTGCCCAGCCAGTGACTAGCTTGTGTCTAGCCTGTGCCTAGCCAGTTTCTAGCCTGTGCCTAGCCAGTTTCTAGCCTGTGTCTAGCCTGTGCTTAGCCAGTGTCTAGTCTGTGCCCAATCAGTGTCTAGCCTGTGCCTAGCCTGTGTCTAGCCTGTGCCTAGCCAATTTCTAGCCTGTGTCTAGCCTGTGTCTAGCCTGTGTCTAACCTGTGTCTAGCCCGTGTCTAGCCTGTGTCTAGCCTGTGCCTAGCCAGTTTCTAGCCTGTGTCTAGCCTGTGTCTAGCCTGTGCCTAGCCAGTTTCTAGCCTGTGTCTAGCCTGTGCTTAGCTAGTGTCTTGTCTGTGCCAAGCCAATGTCTAGCCTGTGCCAAGCCAGTGTCTAGCCTGTGTCTAGCCTGTTTCTAGCCTGTGTCGGGCCTGTGTCTAGCCAATGTCTAGCCTGTATCTAGCTTGTTTCTAGCCAGTGACTAGCCAGTGCCCAGTCAGTGTCTAGCCTGTGTCTAGCCTGTACATAGCCATTGTCTAGCCTGTGCCTAGCCAGTGTCTAGCCTGTGCCTAGTCAGTGTCTAGCCTGTGCCTAGCCGGTTTCTAGCCTGTGTCTAGCCTGTGCCTAGCCAGTGTCTAGTATGTGCCAAGCCAGTGTCTAGCCTGTGTCTAGCCTGTGCCTAGCCTGTGTCTAGCCTGTTTCTAGCCTGTGTCTAGCCTGTGTCTAGCCTGTGCCTAGCCAGTTTCTAGCCTGTGTCTAGCCTGTGCTTAGCCAGTGTCTAGCCTGTGTCTAGCCTGTGCCTAGGCTGTGTCTAGCCTGTGTCTAGCCTGTGTCTAGCCTGTGTCTAGCCTGTGTCTAGCCTGTGTCTAGCCTGTGTCTAGCCTGTGTCTAGCCTGTGTCTAGCCTGTGTCTAGCCTGTGTCTAGCCTGTGTCTAGCCTGTGTCTAGCCTGTGTCTAGCCTGTGTCTAGCCTGTGTCTAGCCTGTGTCTAGCCTGTGTCTAGCCGTCTAGCCTGTGTCTAGCCTGTGTCTAGCCTGTGTCTAGCCTGTGTCTAGCCTGTGTCTAGCCTGTGTCTAGCCTGTGTAGCCTGTGTCTAGCCTGTGCCTAGCCAGTGTCTAGCCTGTGCCTTGCCTGTGACTGGCATGTGCATAGCCTGTGCCTAGCCTGTGACTGGCATGTACATAGCCTGTGCCTAGCCAGTGTCTAGCCTGTGTCTAGCCTGTGCCTTGCCTAAGACTGGCATGTGCATAGCGGTTGCCTAGCCAGTGTCTAGCTTGTGTCTAGCCTGTGCCTTGCCTGAGACTGGCATGTGCATAGCGTGTGCCTAGCCAGTGTCTAGCCTGTGTCTAGCCTGTGCCTTGCCTGAGACTGGCATGTGCATAGCATGTGCCTAGCCAGTGTCTAGCCTGTGTCTAGCCTGTGTCTAGCCTGTGCTTAGCTAGTGTCTTGTCTGTGCCAAGCCAATGTCTAGCCTGTGCCAAGCCAGTGTCTAGCCTGTGTCTAGCCTGTTTCTAGCCTGTGTCTGGCCTGTGTCTAGCCAATGTCTAGCCTGTGTCTAGCTTGTTTCTAGCCAGTGTCTAGCCAGTGCCCAGTCAGTGTCTAGCCTGTGTCTAGCCTGTACATAGCCATTGTCTAGCCTGTGCCTAGCCAGTGTCTAGCCTGTGCCTAGTCAGTGTCTAGCCTGTGCCCAGCCAGTGTCTAGCCTGTGTCTAGCCTGTGCCTAGCCAGTTTCTAGCCTGAGTCTAGCCCGTGCTTAGCCAGTGTCTAGTATGTGCCAAGCCAGTGTCTAGCCTGTGTCTAGCCTGTGCCTTGCCTGAGACTGGCATGTACATAGCCTGTGCCTAGCCAGTGTCTAGCCTGTGTCTAGCCTGTGCCTTGCCTAAGACTGGCATGTGCATAGCGGTTGCCTAGCCAGTGTCTAGCCTGTGTCTAGCCTGTGCCTTGCCTGAGACTGGCATGTGCATAGCGTGTGCCTAGCCAGTGTCTAGCCTGTGCCTTGCCTGAGACTGGCATGTGCATAGCGTGTGCCTAGCCAGTGTCTAGCCAGTGCCTAGCCTGTGCCTAGCCTGTGCCTAGCCTGTGCCTAGCCTGTGTCTAGCCTGTGTCTAGCCTGTACCTTGCCTGTGACTGGCATGTGCATAGCCTGTGCCTAGCCAGTGTCTAGCCTGTGTCTAGCCTGTGCCTTGCCTGAGACTGGCATGTACATAGCCTGTGCCTAGCCAGTGTCTAGCCTGTGTCTAGCCTGTGCCTTGCCTGAGACTGGCATGTACATAGCCTGTGCCTAGCCAGTGTCTAGCCTGTGTCTAGCCTGTGCCTTGCCTGAGACTGGCATGTACATAGCCTGTGCCTAGCCAGTGTCTAGCCTGTGTCTAGCCTGTGCCTTGCCTAAGACTGGCATGTGCATAGCGGTTGCCTAGCCAGTGTCTAGCCTGTGTCTAGCCTGTGCCTTGCCTGAGACTGGCATGTGCATAGCGTGTGCCTAGCCAGTGTCTAGCCTGTGCCTAGCCTGTGCCTAGCCTGTGCCTAGCCTGTGCCTAGCCTGTGCCTAGCCTGTGTCTAGCCTGTGTCTAGCCTGTACCTTGGCTGTGACTTGCATGTGCATAGCCTGTGCCTAGCCAGTGTCTAGCCTTTGTCTAGCCTGTGCCTTGCCTGAGACTGGCATGTGCATAGCGTGTGCCTAGCCAGTGTCTAGCCAGTGCCTAGCCTGTGCCTAGCCTGTGCCAAGCCTGTGTGTAGCCTGTGTCTAGCCTGTGCCTTGCCTGTGACTGGCATTTGCATAGCCTGTGCCTAGCCAGTGTCTAGGCTGTGTCTTGCCTGTGCCTTGCCTGAGAGTGGCATGTGCATAGCGTGTGCCTATCCAGTGTCTAACCAGTGCCTAGCCTGTACATAGCCATTGTCTAGCCTGTGCCTTGCCAGTGTCTAGCCTGTGCCTAGTCAGTGTCTAGCCTGTGCCCAGCCAGTGTCTAGCCTGTGTCTAGCCTGTGCCTAGCCAGTTTCTAGCCTGTATCTAGCCTGTGCTTAGCCAGTGTCCAGCCTGTGACTAGCTTGTGTCTAGCCTGTTTCTAGCCTGTGTCTAGCCTGTGTCTAGCCTGTGTCTAGCCTGTGTCTAGCCTGTATCTAGCCTTTGTCTAGCCTGTGTCTAGCCACTACCTAGCCTGTACCTAGCCAGTGCCTAGCCTGTATATAGCCAGTGCCTATCCTGTACATAGCCATTGTCTAGCCTGTGCCTAGCCAGTGTCTAGCCTGTGCCTAGTCAGTGTCTAGCCTGTGCCAGCCAGTGTCTAGCCTGTGTTTAGCCTGTGCCTAGCCAGTTTCTAGCCTGTGTCTAGCCTGTGCTTCGCCAGTGTCTAGCTTGTGACTAGCTTGTGTCTAGCCTGTTTCTAGCCTGTGTCTAGCCTGTGTCTAGCCTGTGTCTAGCCTGTGTCTAGCCTGTGTCTAGCCTGTATCTAGCCTGTTTCTAGCCTGTAACTAGCCTGTGTCTAGCCTGTGCCTAGCCTGTGGCTAGCCTGTGTCTAGCCTTTGTCTAGCCTGTGTCTAGCCTGTGTCTAGCCTGTGTCTAGCCTGTGTCTAGCCTGTGTCTAGCCTGTGTCTAGCCTGTGTCTAGCCTGTGTCTAGCCTGTGTCTAGCCTGTGTCTAGCCTGTGTCTAGCCTGTGCCTAGCCTGTGTCTAGCCTGTGTCTAGCCTGTGCCTTGCCTGTGACTGGCATGTGCATAGCCTGTGCCTAGCCAGTGTCTAGCCTGTGTCTAGCCTGTGTCTAGCCTGTGCCTTGCCTGAGACTGGCATGTACATAGCCTGTGCCTAGCCAGTGTCTAGCCTGTGTCTAGCCTGTGCCTTGCCTAAGACTGGCATGTGCATAGCGGTTGCCTAGCCAGTGTCTAGCCTGTGTCTAGCCTGTGCCTTGCCTGAGACTGGCATGTGCATAGCGTGTGCCTAGCCAGTGTCTAGCCTGTGCCTTGCCTGAGACTGGCATGTGCATAGCGTGTGCCTAGCCAGTGTCTAGCCAGTGCCTAGCCTGTGCCTAGCCTGTGCCTAGCCTGTGCCTAGCCTGTGCCTAGCCTGTGTCTAGCCTGTGTCCAGCCTGTACCTTGGCTGTGACTGGCATGTGCATAGCCTGTGCCTAGCCAGTGTCTAGCCTTTGTCTAGCCTGTGCCTTGCCTGAGACTGGCATGTGCATAGCGTGTGCCTAGCCAGTGTCTAGCCAGTGCCTAGCCTGTGCCTAGCCTGTGCCAAGCCTGTGTGTAGCCTGTGTCTAGCCTGTGCCTTGCCTGTGACTGGCATTTGCATAGCCTGTGCCTAGCCAGTGTCTAGCCTGTGTCTTGCCTGTGCCTTGCCTGAGAAGGGCATGTGCATAGCGTGTGCCTATCCAGTGTCTAACCAGTGCCTAGCCTGTATATAGCCATTGTCTAGCCTGTGCCTTGCCAGTGTCTAGCCTGTGCCTAGTCAGTGTCTAGCCTGTGCCCAGCCAGTGTCTAGCCTGTTTCTAGCCTGTGCCTAGCCAGTTTCTAGCCTGTATCTAGCCTGTGCTTAGCCAGTGTCTAGCCTGTGACTAGCTTGTGTCTAGCCTGTTTCTAGCCTGTGTCTAGCCTGTGTCTAGCCTGTGTCTAGCCTGTATCTAGCCTTTGTCTAGCCTGTGTCTAGCCACTACCTAGCCTGTACCTAGCCAGTGCCTAGCCTGTATATAGCCAGTGCCTATCCTGTACATAGCCATTGTCTAGCCTGTGCCTAGCCAGTGTCTAGCCTGTGCGTAGTCAGTGTCTAGCCTGTGCCCAGCCAGTGTCTAGCCTGTGTTTAGCCTGTGCCTAGCCAGTTTCTAGCCTGTGTCTAGCCTGTGCTTAGCCAGTGTCTAGCTTGTGACTAGCTTGTGTCTAGCCTGTTTCTAGCCTGTGTCTAGCCTGTGTCTAGCCTGTGTCTAGCCTGTGTCTAGCCTGTGTCTAGCCTGTGTCTAGCCTGTATCTAGCCTGTTTCTAGCCTGTGTCTAGCCTGTGTCTAGCCTGTGTCTAGCTTGTGTCTAGCTTGTGTCTAGCCTGTGTCTAGCCTGTGTCTAGCCTGTGTCTAGCCTGTGTCGAGCCTGTGTCTAGCCTGTGTCTAGCCTGTGTCTAGCCTGTGCTTAGCCAGTGTCTAGCCTGTGTCTAGCCTGTGCCTAGCCTGTGTCTAGCCTGTGTCTAGCCTGTGTCTAGCCTGTGTCTAGCCTGTGTCTAGCCTGTGTCTAGCCTGTGTCTAGCCTGTGTCTAGCCTGTGTCTAGCCTGTGTCTAGCCTGTGTCTAGCCTGTGTCTAGCCTGTGTCTAGCCTGTGTCTAGCCTGTGTCTAGCCTGTGTCTAGCCTGTGTTTAGCCTGTGTCTAGCCTGTGTCTAGCCTGTGTCTAGCCTGTGTCTAGCCTGTGTCTAGCCTGTGTCTAGCCTGTGTCTAGCCTGTGTCTAGCCTGTGTAGCCTGTGTCTAGCCTGTGCCTAGCCTGTGTCTAGCCTGTGCCTTGCCTGTGACTGGCATGTGCATAGCCTGTGCCTAGCCAGTGTCTAGCCTGTGTCTAGCCTGTGCCTTGCCTGAGACTGGCATGTACATAGCCTGTGCCTAGCCAGTGTCTAGCCTGTGTCTAGCCTGTGCCTTGCCTTAGACTGGCATGTGCATAGCGGTTGCATAGCCAGTGTCTAGCCTGTGTCTAGCCTGTGCCTTGCCTGAGACTGGCATGTGCATAGCGTGTGCCTAGCCAGTGTCTAGCCTGTGTCTAGCCTGTGCCTTGCCTGAGACTGGCATGTGCATAGCGTGTGCCTAGCCAGTGTCTAGCCAGTGCCTAGCCTGTGCCTAGCCTGTGCCTAGCCTGTGCCTAGCCTGTGTCTAGCCTGTATCTAGCCTTTGTCTAGCCTGTGTCTAGCCACTACCTAGCCTGTACCTAGCCAGTGCCTAGCCTGTATATAGCCAGTGCCTATCCTGTACATAGCTGTGCCTAGCAGTGTCTAGCCTGTGCCTAGCCAGTGTCTTAGCCTGTGCCTAGTCAGTGTCTAGCCTGTGCCTAGCCAGTGTCTAGCCTGTGTCTGCTCCTAGCCTAGCCTGTGCCTAGCCTGTGTGTCTGTGTCTAGCCTGTGTCTGGCCTGTGTCTAGCCAGTTCAGGCCTGTGTCTAGCCTGTGTCTAGCCTGTGTCTAGCCTGTGTCTGCAGTGTCTAGCCTGTGTCTAGCCTGTGTCTAGCCTGTGTTCTAGCCTGTGTCTAGCCTGTGTCTAGCCTGTGTCTGGCCTGTGTCTGCATAGCCTGTGTCTAGCCTGTGTCTAGCCTGTGTCTAGCCTGTGTCTAGCCTGTGTCTGGCCTGTGAGCCAGTCTAGCCTGTGTCTGGCTTGTGTCTAGCCTGTGTCTAGCCTGTGTCTAGCCTGTGTCTAGCCTGTGTCTAGCCTGTGTCTAGCCTGTGTCTAGCCTGTGTCTAGCCTGTGTCTGCAGCCTGTGTCTAGCCTGTGTCTAGCCTGTGTCTAGCCTGTGTCTAGCCTGTGTCTAGCCTGTGCCTTGCCTGTGTCTAGACTGGCATGTGCATAGCCTGTGCCTAGCCAGTGTCTAGCCTGTGTCTAGCCTGTGCCTTGCCTGAGACTGGCATGTGCATAGCGTGTGCCTAGCCAGTGTCCAGCCTGTGTCCAGCCTGTGCCTAGCCAGTGTGCCTAGCCTGTGCCTAGCCTGTGTCTAGCCAGTGCCTAGCCTGTGCCTAGCCTGTGCCTAGCCTGTGTCTAGCCTGTGTCTAGCCTGTGCCTTGCCAGAGACTGGCATGTGCATAGCCTGTGCCTAGCCAGTGTCTAGCCTGTGTCTAGCCCTGTGCCTTGCCTGAGACTGGCATGTGCATAGCCGTGTCTAGCCAGTGTCTAGCCAGTGCCTAGCCTGTGCCTAGCCTGTGCTAGCCTGTGCCTGGCCAGTGTCTAGCCAGTGCCTAGCCTGTGCCTAGCCTGTGCCTAGCCTGTGTCTAGCCTGTGTCTAGCCTGTGTCTGTCCAGCCTGTGCCAGTGTTAGTCCTGTGTCTGGCATGTGCAGCCTGTGCCTAGCCTGTGCCTAGCCTGTGTCTAGCCTGTGTTTAGCCCAGTGCCAGTGTCTAGCCTGTGTCTAGCCTGTGCCTGTGCCTGAGTCAGCCTGTGTCTAGCCGGCTGTGCCTAGCCTGTGCCTGTGCCTAGCCTGTGTCTAGCCTGTGTCCAGTGCCTAGCCTGTGTCTGGCCTGCCTGTGCCTAGCCTGTGCCCAGCCAGTGTCTAGCCTGTGTCTAGCCTGTGCCTAGCCTGTGTCTAGCCTGTGCCTAGCCAGTGTCTAGCCAGCTGCGCCTGTGTCTAGCCTGTGCCTAGCCTGTGCCTAGCCAGTGGCCTGTGTCCTAGCCTGTGGCCAGCCTGTAGCCTGTGTTCAGCTTGCCTAGCCTGTGTCTAGCCTGTGCCCAGCCTGTGCATGTGCCTAGCCTGTGTCTAGCCTGTGTTCAGCCTGTGCCTAGCCTGTGTCTAGCCTGTGTCTAGCCTGTGCCTAGCCTGTGTTAGCCTGTGTCTAGCCTGTGTCAAGCCTGTGCCTAGACTGGCATGTGCCTAGCCTGTGCCTAGCCAGTGTCTAGCCTGTGTCTAGCCTGTGCCTTGCCTGAGACTGGCATGTGCATAGCGTGTGCTTAGCCAGTGTCTAGCCAGTGCTCAGCCTGTGCCTTAGCCAGTGTCTAGCCTTGTCTAGCCTGTGTCTAGCCTGTGTCTAGCCTGTGTCTAGCCTGTGCCTTGCTCAGACTGGCATGTGCATAGCCTGTGCCTAGCCAGTGTCTAGCCTGTGTCTAGCCTGTGCCTTGCCTGAGACTGGCATGTGCATAGCGTGTGCCCAGCCAGTGTCTGTGCCTAGCCTGTGTCTAGCCTGTGTCTAGCCTGTGTCTAGCCTGTGTCTAGCCTGTGTCTAGCCTGTGCCTAGCCTGTGACTGGCATGTGCCTAGCCAGTGTCTAGCCAGTGCCTAGCCTGTGCCTAGCCTGTGTCTAGCCTGTGTCTAGCCTGTGCCTAGCCTGTGCCTAGCCTGTGTCTAGCCTGTGTCTAGCCTGTGTCTAGCCTAGCCTGTGTCTCTGTGTCAGCCTGTGTCTAGCCTGTGTCTAGCCAGTGTTAGCCTCAGTCTAGCCTGTGTCTAGCCTGTGTCTAGCCTGTGTCTAGCCTGTGTCTAGCCTGTGCCTAGCCTGTGTCTAGCTTGTGCCTAGCCTGTGCCTAGCTCCAGTGTCTAGCCTGTGTCTAGCCTGTGCCTAGCCTGTGTCTAGCCTGTGTTCTAGCCCTGTGTCTAGCCTGTGCCTAGCCTGTGCCTAGCCTGTGTCTAGCCTGTGTTCTAGCCTGTGCCTAGCCAGTGTCTAGCCTGTGTCTAGCCTGTGCCTAGCCTGTGTCTGGCATGTGCCCTGTGTCTAGCCTGTGCCTTGCCTGTGACTGGCATGTGCATAGCCTGTGCCTAGCCAGTGTCTAGCCCTGTGTCTAGCCAGTGCCTAGCCTGAGACTAGGCATGTGCATAGCCTGTGCCTAGCCAGTGTCTAGCCAGTGCCTAGCCTGTGCCTAGCCTGTGTCTAGCCTGTGTCTAGCCTGTGTCTAGCCTGTGTCTAGCCTGTGTCTAGCCAGTGTCTGAGCCTGTGTCTAGCCTGTGTCTAGCCAGTGTCTAGCCAGTGTCTAGCCTGTGCCTAGCCTGTGTCTAGCCTGTGTCTAGCCTGTGCCTTGCCTGTGACTGGCATGTGCATAGCCTGTGCCTAGCCAGTGTCTAGCCTGTGTCTAGCCTGTGTCTAGCCTGTGCCTGGCCTGAGACTGGCATGTGCATAGCCTGTGCCTAGCCAGTGTGTAGCCTGTGTCTAGCCTGTGCCTAGCCCAGAGTCCAGCCTGTGCCTAGCCTGTGTCTCAGCCTGTGTCTAGCCTGTGTCTAGCCTGTGTCTAGCCTGTGCCTAGCCTGTGTCTAGCCTGTGTCTAGCCTGTGTCTAGCCTGTGCCTAGCCTGTGTCTAGCCTGTGCCTAGCCTGTGCCTAGCCAGTGCCTAGCCTGTGTCTAGCCTGTGCCTAGCCTGTGTCTGGCATGTGCCCATGCTAGCCTGTGCCCGAGCCAGTGTCCTAGCCTGTGTCTAGCCTGTGCCTAGCCTGTGCCTGAGCATGTGCTAGCCTGTGCCTAGCCAGGTCTAGCCTGTGCCTAGCCTGTGTCTAGCCTGTGTCTAGCCTGTGCCTAGCCTGTGCCTAGCTAGTGTTCAGCCTGTGTTCTAGCCTGAGACCGGCCTGTGCATAGCCTGTGCCTAGCCAGCTCGTCTTGCCCAGACTGGCTTGTGCCTAGCCTGTGCCTAGCCAGTGTCTAGCCTGTGTCTAGCCTGTGCCCATCCTGTGTCTAGCCTCTGTCTAGCCTGTGCCTTGTTCAGACGGCTTTGGACTGGCTTGTGCATACCCTGTGCCTAGCCAGTGTCTAGCCCGGGTCTAGCCTGTGTCTAGCCT